>PVIU01006984.1:0-96109 GCA_004026605.1 Ondatra zibethicus | reverse complement strand
CGGGACAGGGTCCAGATGAATCCGCGGAGGCTGGTTGGGCGAGGTTCTCGGTCCCAAAGCTCCATACATTCTTGTAAGACAGTTTTAACATGCTTCTGGCATAACATATAAAACAAGCTGAAAGACAAACACCTTTTAATGTATTTCTGTGCACTAAAAGTATGAATTGTTTCCTCATTCACTAATTCGCTATTAAGTCTTTTCTGAGGAACAGATTTGCTAGTGGTGATGATCTAGCATCATAAACACAATAGTGTAACTGCTTCCCTGAGCCATGCATGAAAATTGGTCTCATTATTTTAGTACACTTATTTGCAAGCTTAGTTTATTCTTCCAAACACCTGGGTGAGTCTGAATTTCCATTGATGATAGCTGTTCACTATGCAATACCGCTCAAAAGGATATGGGAAGAAGGCGACTATCCAAAGTTGGAGGTAGAGCTGAGGCTTGCTAATTGGTTCCACCTCATAGCATGATAATTTCTAGAACTATTTCTAATATTCCTGCTTAGGAGAATTCTTGAAGGCACGTGTCTATAACTCTTTGAAAGCATTTATCTACTTAAATAGTTCTAATATTTTGTCATTCTTCAAACAAATGTGTGATAGTCTATGTGCATGCCCCAAACTAACAATTTTGGGACCCTGGATTAAGTTAACATACTATACTTTTTAAGTTATAGCTAAATATAACTGTAATTGAATTCACATGAATATGTGGAAGAAACACAGTTCCTTAACAAGTTCTAGACTTCTCTACCAGAAGACAGATTGACATGGGAGAAAAAGAAATTTTTGAAGTTGTGAATATTATATAGGTATGGATGATATCTTGGAAGTGAGTAATCCTCCAAGAGGTTAGGTTTCATATGTCTTAGGTAAAGAACACTATAATTTTAAAGAAGTGACAAGAAAACCATGACTGCAAAGGAGCATCGAATAATGAGTAAGCAAAGACAAGGTTGTGTCTGGAGTTGACTCTAGGATGGTGTCTAAAGATGACCACATTGAGCAACTCTAATCTTTACTAGTAGAGACAGGAGGAGAATGCCCTTGCATTTGTATATCTGTATGCTACACCCAGGAAATTGGAGAAGGGTAAATATCTTTCTTTGTATTGTGTATATGCTTGTATATCTGCTTTCAACTCAGTAAACTTTTTTAAACTTTTTATTTTTTAAGATAATAATATACCATTTCCCCCTTCCATTTCCTCCCTTTAAAACCTCCCATAAACTTTTCTTGCTCACTTTAAAATATATGTTCTCTTCTTCATTCATTATTGTCACACACACATACACACACACAACACACACACACACACACACACACACACACACCTCTAAATGCTTAAGTACAAACCTATCAGTCTGGATAGTATTTCTTGTATATATGCTTTCAAGGTAGACCATTTAGTATTGAGTAAAAAAGAGATCTACTCTTTCTTTAGGGAAGATTATTTTTCTCATTTTCAGCATTTCTTAGTGGCCTGTAGTTCTTTGTCTGGGGTGCTACCTCATGAGATTTTCCTCACTCAAGACAGCATAAGTTTTGATGTGATCATTGTTAAGGCTATGGTCAGGCAGTCATGCTGTTGAGACTTTATAGGTACAGCTTCTGACATTCTTAGAAGGCAAAAATCTCACACCAAACTCTCTGTTTCTCTCTCTTACAGTCTTTGCAGTAACTCTTCTGCAGTGATCCTGAGACTTAGGCATGGGAGTAGTACTGTAGATATAATTGCAGTGACTAGGCTCCACAACTCTCCATTTTGATTGGTTATGATTTTTCCTAACAGTGTCTGTCTCTTAAAGCCAAAGAGGCTTTCTTTTTTAACACACATTATTTTATTGCATTTTTGTAGTATATACACATTAATAATCAGTCACTATAAGTTTGTAATGGACTATTGAGATATTGTGGTATTAGTTACCACTCCCAAGGCTCTGAAAATGCTGCTGATCTCATTTTGGAGGCATGCATTTTATTTTCCATTATGGAGCTTAGTTATAAGAAAAACTGTTCACCTCTCTTCACTAATTACTGAATACATTTCAATGAATTCTTTTTTTTAAAAAAAAACAATCTTATTTGGTTTAACTATTCAAATTTAAAGTAATGTTGTCCTCAAAACACGGTCAGTTTGCCAAACTCATATAATGTATTTGATAACCTCTATAGTCACAGATGCCTTTATCTAAAAAGATTAAAAGAAAGCCATTTAATTCAGTGAATTCAGAAAATTACTCTTTAGTTGAATTCCGATGACTAAAAGACATGAGGTGGTTGAGCAATTATTTATATCACAGTGTGTTTTCTCTTACCCTTTTAAAAGATGTTCAAAAAAAACTGACAAAATTACATAAACTCTATTTTATAAATTAATCATTTTATTTCACTGATAAGTGGAATCATGTCATGCTTAATAGGTGTTCTGGGTTTACTTAACATGATTTCCTCCAAATACACCACTTTAAAAATAAGAGTGTTTCAAAAATAAATTTTAATTAAAATATAGTTGTTTCTTTCACCAATTCCTCTTTCTACACACACACCACACACACACACACACACACACACACACACACACACACACACACACACCATACTCAGTTCATTTAGTGTTACTTATATGTATATGATTTCAGAGTTCACAATTTGATATTGCACAACCATTTAGGGGACTTATCCCTGAAGAAGACTACTTCTCCTCTTTCAAGAATTCCTTAGTTGTCTGTATTTCTTTGTTGAGGGGTTGGACGGTGTGAGAGTTCCCTCTTTCATTTAGCATATTTATTGGTGGTATACATCTTCAGGTCCTGTTTAGCAATTCTTATTATTTAAATATCATGTCATTTCTAGGAGATATAATCATTTAACTGCAGACTTTCTGGTCCTCCGGCTTTCACAATCATTCTGTCCCATCTTCAATATTTCCTGAGCCTTAGACACAGACATTTTGTTGTACATGTATCAATTGGGTCTGGACACCACACTGTCACATTTTCTCTGTATTTTGATCTGTTGTAAAGAGAAGTTTCTTTGATGAAGGGTTGAGAACTACAATTATTTGTATTTATGTTGATTTAGCTTAGCAATCCCCAGAATCAGATGTCTCTCTGAAGTCAAAAATTCAAATAAAATACAATAATATACATAATTCAGACTCTCTGTGTATTTTTCATATTTGCATGGCTTATATTTATTTTTTTAATCTATGACTGCCTATACTGTCTCTCTAAAGACTTTGTTGTATTTTTAAACAATTTATTTTTTCCAACTCTCTATACTCTTTTTCTTCTCTCTCCCAAGCCTATGTACATTTTTTAAACACACTGTGTCTTGCTTATAGGTCTTTTATGTCTAATTCTGCCCTATTATGTATCTGTAATTCTTTTCTGTCTAGGAGTGTTTCATAAAATGCTAAGCACTTTTAAGGCTGCTTTGCCCTTTGGCTCCACCCAGTCCAACATGGCAGGGCAGAGGGCTGTTTGGAGTGAGTCATGCTCACAGCCCCATTGTCAGGCACACAGTGTGTCTGTCTATGTTGCCATTAAGCAAATTGTAGCACTCTGCACACAAAACCCATTTAAATGCTCCACAGCCAGACCTCATCAGAGTTCGTGCTAGCAGCATGGCCCAGGAAGCCACAGTTTCAAAACAGCACAGCCTTTTTTTTTCTTCTACAGCTGAATCAGGAAAACCTCTCTTGCTTCTAGAAAAGAGAGCCAACCTAAGAAAATGCCACTACCAAACCATGTTTAGCTCTGTTCTTTTGTGTTTAGGATTCCTTTTTAAACTTTCTCAGGTTTTATGTGGATTTAGTTAACCAAGGTGAGCAACAATTTGTAGTAAGGAGACTGCTAGTGTTCCTGGCCACTCTCCTTTTGTTCATTTCCCGGCTGCCTAGACTCCCAAAATAACCACCCAGAAACTTTATTAATTAAATCACTGCTTGGGCTATTAGCTCTAACTTCTTATTGACTAGCTTTTACAACTTAATTTAACCCATTTCCATTGTTTTATATTTTACCAGAAGGCTCATTGCCTACCGTTAAGTTTCCAGCATGTTTGTCTCTGGCAGAGGCTCCATGGCTTCTCCTTGACTCTGCCTCCTTTCCCCCAGCATACATTTAGTTTTCCCTACCTAGTTCTGCTCTACCCGATCACATGTCCAAAACAGCTTCTTTATTAACCAATGGTATTCACAGCATACTGAGGGAAATCCCATATCATTATATAAATACAACTAAAGGGATTTCTGCAACTAAAAACTATATATATAGTAAATATTCTATTTATTTGTAATAAATAATTAAACATAAGCAATGACAGTTATTAATTAACTATAGATGTTCTATCCTATATTAAGAACTGTATGTAATCTAAATTTATTGTATTGATATTTTAAACAGATATTCTATTACCATTTATATTTGCTGATGGAATAAAATAAATACATTCATTTTGTCTGTGCCAAAATCATTAGTGCAGTGTAATGGAGGTTAAAGAGGAATGTTTGGCAAAATATATGCAAATTATTCAAATTGAAATTATTTCAGAGGGACCACACTTTTCTAATAGCACCTCATTGATGCTCTGATAAATCTGTAAGTGGCAACAGGCAGTGCTTTCATTATATAAGAAATACTATTCAGCCAAAATGTGAGATGAAAATCTAGCTACAATCAGTGAAACCAGGAAACAAATTCAAAGTCAACAGCAATGGTATATTACCATGGAATAAACTTGTTCCACAATTTCCTAATGCATAGACTAATTATAAAAGAAACTAATTGAGACTCAGAACTTTGATTCCTTGTTCCCAAGCTAATTTTCTTCAAAGCTAGCAGGTGATTATCCACTAAAGTTAGATTTTCAAAGAAAAATAATACTTCTATGAATCATTCAGAATGGGAGGATCTAAACTATGTAGACCATGTATCAAGTCCTGGCAAATGTTCTAATTCCTAATAACTGAAATTGTGAATGTCATATTTACTTACAGAAATCTTACTCACTGATGACATTTTCTGGAGCCTAGTAGTGAATGTTTAGTCATACCATGTTAAATTCCAAGCATGACTTTACTAAAAGTTACAAGTAAAAGAGAAGATTTTAATTTTTTCTTTTTACTATATATATTATTGAAGAATAAATATGCCAATATTTCATTACACCAAAAATCACAAGGACTCCATGTTCTGTGATGTGAGATATCACTGTATTCTTCAAAACCCTATGTGGCAGAGATAATTTCTCAGAGCTTATGACTAAGAAACCAAAACTTTGGTCTTGCTTCTACTATAAGATTTTTAAAAATGAGTTTTTTGAATTGACAAGATCTTGAATCACATCATGTGCTGTGAAATAGTAACTTCAGTCTCTGTCCATGGGACATGAGGGTCTATGTGGAGTGCTTTCAAACTTCATTCTTAGTCTGGTGTCTATCTCTGAATGGGTTTTAAGAGTTTCAAGATATTGACATTTAAGCCATAAGGTTTGTTGGGCAAGGATTGGACTACCTAGAGCCCTAAGCTTATCACTTCTGGGCTAAACCCTTAGTAGACTTACTAGAAATCTTGTGAGTCCTTCACATTTAGAAATTTCAAATCCTCCAGTTTGTTTATAGAATACTGTTGTGCATCGCATCGACAAGATGGTATTTACATAGATTAGACAGAATCTATTGGAATTCGTATGTCAATAGGAGTGTCCCCAGTTTTAAAAAAGAAATCAGGAAATTCATCAGAAATATACACAAAAAAAGTGGACTGGAAATGTAATCTCCAGTGTTCAAGCAATAAGAAGAAAGCACAATAAAGTTTTGCAATCGATAATGTGTATATGGCCAAGACTATCACACAGGGAGACACTAGGGGAGGATTTACTGTAAAAGCGTTATGTGAATTTTATTAGTGCAATATAAAACTTCTAGTTTCAGAAAATGTGCAGAAAAATGTGCTGACTCAAAATAACAAACAGATCAAATACAAGCTTCACACTGTGTTTTGTGAAATTTAGGTGTTCTCATTAGCCATTCTATTCAATGAGATGTGGTAAAAATTGTCCTTAAAATTAAAGTTGTTTGTTGAACCTATGAAAATCTATTAGACTCTTGATGTTTCTAAGGTAATGAAAAATTTTGTTGTTTTTTTGTTACTATGAGATATAAGAATATTCCATCTTCAGGAAAAATTTAAATACACTGAATTTGTCTCTCTTTGTATATATTACAAATACATGAGTAGCTCCTATACAAATGAAGACAATGTTTCATTTCAATTGGCCTATTGGCATGTAGTAAATTCTTTGAAAAAATACATAAGGCTGTAATATTCTTTGTCAAACTAAAGAAACAAGCATCTGTATGCACATAGATTTCTGTAGCTCTCAAACTTCATCAGAAAAGTTTCTGTAGTAGATATAAGATGTTTCATTACTCATCAAAGAGCAGAGACCAAGTGTGAGAGAGGTGCTCAGTGACAAACACGACATATAATTTATCCTCTTAAGACTCAGGGACTGTCTCAGGGAATGTTGGGGGAGCTTGTAGAAGCTAGGGTTCAGAGCTAAACAATGTTTCCTACAGGTGATTGGGCTAATGAATTCATTAGCTTAAAAGACATCTGCACAAGGCTTACACAAGTTTAAACCAGTCAGTGTTCTAGCATGGAAATAAGATGATCAGGACTTCCACCCATTACTGAAATGCTGTTGGTAGCTGGTAAACTGAGGAAGAATCAGTTTTCTTTAAGGGTAAACCACTGTTAGATTGTCCATCCTACAGTTGATGGCCACACATGCCTGAGTAGATTGGCAGCAGGAATTGAAGTGGGTTATTTAACAACATATATTAAAAAGAACACAATATTGGAAGGCAGTAGAAGCTATATCTGGGAGGTATGTGGGAGGATTATGGGAGATCAAAATACATTCCATGAACTTCTTCAAGAATTCACAAAATTATTATTATTTAAAAGTAAACAGTTTAGATTTTAAAAAAGAGTAAGGATTTCCAATAATGTGAATTTCTTCATGAGAAAGGAAAGGAAGGAAGAGAGGAAACCGTACATAAATAGACTGACAGTAATCACAAGGTCATATCAATCAATGCAGAAAATGCTTTTGGCAAATTTCAGCACCCTACAAACATAAAATAAAATCAATCTAATTATAGAGAAGGAACATTTCTGTATATAATGAAGTGCATATATGGTAAAACTATGACCAGTATTATACTAAACAGAAAAATACTAAAAAAAATTTCTTTAAAATCAAGAATAAAAAAAAAGGTACCCACTCTTTCTACTCTTTCTATATAGTACTTAAGATCTTAGTTAGACTGATGTTAGAAAGAAATTTTATATAAATATGAGTTAGAAGTAAAATGGTTGTTATTGACATAGTATGTAATTTCTATGTTTCAAAAAGTTTAAGGACTCTATCAGAAGCTTCATAGATATAAAGAACACTTTCAGTAAAGTAGTAGTATAAAAATATAGTAGCTTTCTATGTATATGAAAAACAACTTTTCAGAGAAATTAATAAGGAAAAAGTCCACTCAATAGTTTTCAAAAATCATAAATGTAAAATACTCAGAAATAAACCTAATCAAGGAGGTGAAAACCTATGCAATGAAAAAGTTCAAACACTGAAGAAACCAATTAGGGAAGATGTACAGGCTTGAAAGACTCCATAAGAAAATGTAGTGGCATAATTGATACTGCAAAAAGACTTATGAGTACTGTGAAAGTGATTAAACCATTGGAAACAATCTACAGGTTCAATGCAACTTCCTTCAAAGTCTATTGCAGAATTTTGGAGAACTAAGGACTAAGGAGATATGCTTAAAGCTCATATGGAGACAAAGTCAATGTCAAATAGCAAAAAACCTTTTAAAACAAGAAGAGTAATTCTGCCAGTATCATACATCCTGAGTTCAAATTATATTACAGAGTAGCAAAAGAGCACAATTCTGGCAAAAGACAACCTAAAAACCAACAGAGTAAAATAATAAACTCACAGATCAACTCTACACAACAGTTACCAAATAGTTTATAAAGGCCTAAAGAACATGCATTGGAGAATGACACAGAACAGTCTATTCAACAAACATTTCTAGGAATTTACAATTTATATACATCTCACCCAGCAAAAAACAAAACAAACGAAGCAAAAAAAAAAAACACAGTGGACCAAAGATATTAATGTAAGACATGAAAGTGGAGAACTCAAAGGTGAAATAATGCATGATATAGGCATAGGCAAGGGATTTCTAGAAAGGACTCCAGTAACACAGACAAGAAGATAAGAACTGATAAATTAAATTTTTTGAAGCCAAAAGTTCTCCATCTAGCAAAATTAAGCATCAGCAGAGTGAGAGGAGACAACTGAATTCTATCTACCCAGCAGATTACGATTTAGAGCTGTAAATAATGCACACGAACTTAAAAAGCCACTGCTCAATAAAACAGTCTCAAGAGTCGAATGCTCTATTCTCAAAGAAAGACTCACAAATGAACACTATGTTTTTAAACATTCTCTGTCTTTTTAACCACCAGGGAATGGAAATCAAAATCTTCCAGATTCCATCTCTCCCGTCAAAATGACTGCCATCAATCAAAATAAATAAATAAATAAATAGATAGATAAATAGATAAATAACAGTAGATGTTGGCAGGAATGTGAGAGGGAAGGAAAACTAGTAGTAGAAATTTAACTTGGAAATTAGCAGAGAGGTTCCTCAGAACACAGAAATAGGATGTGGAGAGTGGTTAAGAGGATTTGGATTCAGTTCTCAGCACCCATATAAAGGGCTTCATGATTGCTGGTTACTCCAGTTCTCGGGATCTGATGTTCCCTTCTGAATGCTATGGAGACCAGCACTTCCACTTGCACTGCCTCATATACACAGATTTGTAGGTCTTACATATAATTCACACTTAATTACAAATGAAAAAGACCAGCAAGCAGAAAAAGGAAGGAGAGAGTGGTTGAAAACAAAAACAAAAGATAAATTGATAACAATTGACCATCTTATCAAATGGTTATCAAATTGTCAATTGGTTATCAATTGACAATCTTATCAATAGTTATCAACCCAACTTGTAAATTTTAAAACTTGTTGCTTCATCCACTTGTGATTCTTATTGTTTTCTCTATCACCTGACTGTACCCAGTGTCCTTGAAGGATGCATTACCACAGTGGTTTTTGTTAGTACTGTGCAACTGGGTCTTGTAACCAGAAATGAATTTGCTTCTTTTGTGATAGCAATTAAAATATGGAAATTAACATAAATACTAAATTTGGATAATTTAAAAAATGAGTGTGTCCTAATATTGCTGTACAAATATTTCAGGCTAATATCTGTGAGACTGTTAAGCTGAGCATGGTGGTGCATGCTCGCTATCCCAGCACTAGGGAGACTGAGGCAGAGAAGACCACAAATTCAAGATCATGAAGGCCACATGAGAATGTGTCTTAAAATAATGAAAAACAGATAGTGTTTTTTCAGACTGGTGATTGTGACTTTATATCAACAGAAATAAAACAATTAAATCATTTTCATTACTTCCTGCAAAGTCAAAGGAAACAGAGTAGTTGAGATCTGTTTTCCAGTTTATTTGAAGAAGATAGTATGTGAAATCTTTGATTTATTGGACAAAGTCAAATAAGATACTTCCCCTCTATGAATTATGAATTTGAATTCTGATACCTGGCTAAGAATTAAAGTTTTAATTTTTAATTTATTAAAATTATGTTTGCCCTACATATGAACTCAACTTAAAATTATCACAATATAGCTAAAAATTTAGTGTAGTAGAAGAGACACACACACATTATTTATTTAAATGTCATCATTATAATTTCCTCTATGAAGCTTTGCCAAGTCATACACATTCATTTCATGGGTCTGCCTTACAGTATGGCACATCAACTTCCTGTCTCAAAGCACTAGTGCTAGAAATGCATGTAGAGTCTTTTGAAGGCCAGTTCTACCTGGGAATTCCAGGGAGCACCTCTATCTCTTTCTGCTTTGAGGCCTTGCTGTCAAAGCTCTACTTACCTTGACTTGCTAGAGCATTATCCTGATCTCAGGGCTCATTTGCATGTTGTTTTCTTCTTTACGACTTGTCTACGCCAACATTTCCATTGTTATATAACCACTAGTCACAAGGACTGGGAATCTTGCTCTGCTATGACTTCACCATAACTAATTACATATACAAATTTCACTTTTAAAATGAAGTTCTGAGAGTTAGGACTCTGTTATATATATTCGGGTGTATTGGAAAGGAAGGGATTTCAACCCAATAGGCTGAAGTGAATATGAAAGCCCCAGAGAGCTCAATATTACCTTCAAATCCATCTTGTCACTTTGTACCTCAGGCAAAATCATTTTGTTTCCCTGGTTTTGTTATACAACCTATAAAATAGATCCAACAACCTCAACCTGATGTATACTACATAAATTTTGTGGGAGGTTTAGATATGTATTTTCAAGTCAAGTATGAATCAGTTCTTTAGAATCAATTTGAGGTAGCAAAACTGAATTGAAGCAGAACTTTTGAGCTCACATCGAAGAAAAAAAACTTATATATGAAAATGGCATTTGATAATACCCGATTCTCAGATACTTCTTCAACATGTATTGATCACATCACCAAAGGGACCTAAATGCTGCCAGTATTTCTTCTTCTCTCTCAGTGAAGTGATTTGCTTGAACTATTAAAGCTATCTTTTAGCTGCACTTTCAGTCTCTTTTCTCCCTTATGACTGTCCTTACTTTTTTTTTTTCAATATGACTTTATTAAAAGCAGTAAGTCAACTTGTCATTAAAGGTGCAAACAGGAATAGGGACCAATCATTGTTTTTGGTGTGCTTTTATCTACTGTGGTCACAGCAGAAAAATAAAGAACTGTGGAAAGTTTGGTAATCACTTCTAATTAACTTTAGATTCTGAATTTAGACAGTGTCTGAGTTTTGGAGGGAAAAAATGAAAAACTAAATTCCAATATAACTGAATATAAGGTGCAACAGAAAAAACACACTGGCAAATTAAATTCATTGGATTAATGTCCCCTGGACTGAATAATTTCCTCAAAGAATTCAATATCATTTTACCTTAGAAAAATTGTACCAAATTAACTACTTTATAGAAAATACATAAAATAATCATGTAGGGGATAGTAAAATATCAAATTGTGCCTCATATCAGACTGAAAAATATGCATTTTTAGTCAAAAGTATAATGGAAAGTACTTTAAAACAATGTTTTAATTTATCCTTCATAAATTTTATATAATAAATTTGATCATAATCATCCCTCTCTCCCAGCTCTTTACATGTCCTTGTCTACTTTCCCTACCCACCTAACCTCATGTTCTTTCTCTGTTGATAAAAGTAAGTCCAGGTTTGTCTGTTGACTACTCTTCAGTATGAGGCCTCTTTGGAGTGTGGCCAATATCCTAGGCATCGCCCAATTGAAGAAAAGGAACTTTCCCTTCCCCAACAGCCATCAGATGTCTCTATCTCCTTAGCTGAGGATGGGGCACTATGCCCATCTCCCATCCTACATGCTGGGACTTTGTCTCTTGTGAATTTACATACATTTTGTGTATACTTACACAGTCTCTGTCAGTTCATGGGTGTGTCTTCTATGGCTGTATCTGGAAACCATTTTTTCCTCTTAGTCATCCAACACCTCTGACTTTTACAACCTTTCTACCCCCTCTTATGCATTCATCTCTACGTCTTGAGCAGAGGGATATAATAGAGACATCATGCCATTCAGGGTTGAGCTTCAGTTTTTGCAGAGTAACTAATTTGAGGATGAATATATTAATTGCTATCTATTGTAAGAAGATTCTCTGATGAGGATTAAGTGATAATTGGTCTGTGAGTACAGCAATATGACATCAGAGTAGTTTTATTATGATGAGTCAGGCCTGTGTCATGTAGGAGAGCTTGTATCAAAATAAAAATGTTATTGCGGTCCATCTTTTTTCACTGAGTCTATTTGTGTGTGAGTGTGTGTATTCTTCAGTTTTCTGAGCTTGTTGTCTTTATTACACTAACCTAAAATATGAAAAGTGGCATACATTGGTTTCTTTTTTTAAAAAATTAAATTCATTCACTTATTTCACATCCTGGCCACAATTTCCCCTCCCTTCTCTCCTCCCATTTTCTGCTCCACTGTCTCTGTCTCTCCTCTGTCTCTACCCCCCAAATCCACTCCTTCTGTTCAGAAAAAGTCAGGCTTCCCAGGTGGTCAAAAAAGCATGGCATATCACCTTGAGGTAAGACTAAGCTCCTTCCCGCATATTAAGGCTTGGTAAGGCAAACCAGTATGAGTAATAGTTTCCCCAAAGCCTGGCAAAGTGTCTGGGGTAAGCTTACTTCCACTTTCAGGAGTCCCCACCCCCCGTAAGCATATTAAGCTATATAACTGTTACACATATGTAAAGAGCCTATGCCAGCTCCATTGGGCTCCTTACCTGTAGGACCAATGTCTGTGAGCTACTATGAGCCTAGGTTAGTTTGCTCTGTGAGTTCTTTTGTGATGACCTTGTCCCCTCCTGGCCTTGGTTATATTCTAATGCAATTTTTCAACGTGTTTTTCTTTAATCAATTATGTTGATAGGGTTCTAGGAATATTCTAAACCTTGTAAAATTCCTGATAGACAGTAATTACAAATCCTGATAATTATAGTAGCAGTGATGGAATTCTACCAAGATGGGATGGAATTCTACCAAGATTGTTTTTTTGGCATAGTAAGCAAGGAAGAGGCCAAGTTTGCTTAAGAAACTTGGAAGGGAAGGCAACTAAAGTGGTCAGAGCAGGGTGTGATCTATTACATCTGACACTAAAAGAAAGTTACAGCCTTGAAATGTGTGGATGGCCAAATAAGACTTCTAATGACCACCCTACATCTACCTAAATTTAGAAAGATGGTATGTTATTTAATATATTTCTCATTAGCAACGTATGTCCAGTATTATTGTTTTAAATGTGATGCAGCCTAATGATGAAAAGTATGTAGTAAGGAAAAAATATAATATACTTCTAACAATATCTAGGAAATTAAATTGTAGGCCACTTGCAATGTAGTTCAGTTGTGTATATATCCATATACACAAAGACTGATTTGATTGAGAGCAATAAGAATAAATTCATTCTATATTTTACTCTGATTTCTTTCTAACCTACAAGTAGTATAAATTTCTTCCCATGGCATTAAGTAGTCTTATATTAAGCCACATAAATGTCTATATGGCTCTAAAGTCACTTCTTACAAGTGACCTTATAGGAATAAAACTGGTAGTCAAACAATCCCAGATTTGCTTGCTGGGTCACAAAGAAAACTTTGTCTAGCATGGGATACAAACCTAATCTTTAAGTGGTACATTTGCCACTGCAATCATTCTGAATAATCCACAAATGGCAATGATTAGCCAGTAAATGTCAAA
The DNA here is from genome assembly GCA_004026605.1 of Ondatra zibethicus. Classification (NCBI taxonomy): domain Eukaryota; kingdom Metazoa; phylum Chordata; class Mammalia; order Rodentia; family Cricetidae; genus Ondatra; species Ondatra zibethicus. The sequence continues at coordinate 82,636 of PVIU01006984.1, read as the reverse complement.
GCCAACAGTGCAAACAAATTGACTGAAACCCGCTCTGTGTGATGTGTTTGATAACTGAAGTGCTTTGACTCACCTCTATTCTGTATTAAACAAAAAAACAGACAAGCAATGGGGCCTGTATAGGCACATTTCTTTAAATGGGAACATTTCTTGGAGGTGGGATGAAAGGTTTCCATTGATTTTGTAACCACTGTCCTGCTTGGGGAAATGGTGTTTGTGTCCATTTCAGAATACCATTATTTACATCTCACCATTGTACCCAGCGATTGTAGAAATGGGTTATGGGGCTGGAGGAAGGCATTTTGTCATGAGAAACAAGAATCCATGCATGCCATATATTTTCTTCTATAATATGCTTCCAATATAAATCTGGGAACTTCCAGCTGACCCCTCAGGGTACCTTAGAGAATAGACCTTTGTAACTCTTCTGTTTTTTTTTTCTCCTCTTCTTTCATTCTTACTATGTTTTCCAACTATGATTTCTTTTAAGTTGGCATTCCCTGAAAACCAATGTTGTTGCCGTTGGTTATGATTTTATATTTTAACCTTATTGCCTCCTTGACATTTACCTTTCCAGTCATGATCTGCTTTTTCCTAGCAGCAGGGACCTTCATCCCCTTCTGTGCCACATAATAACAAGATCAAAAGGACAGATGGGGGATGCTCAGGGCCCTGCTCTCCAGCTGCAGCTTGCTCCGCAAGGTTATAACTGTTATTCTACATTTACCTACTTTGGAGTTGTGTCTGGAGAACAAGTTGTACATGTTTTCTGAATAATCTATTCTTCCCTTTACTCCCCACTCTTCATTTTTGTTCAGTACTAATGGCCAGAAAAAAAATATGTTTTGAGCAGCAGTTCTTAGTAACAGCCACAGACTTGGTATTGTCTTAACTATCATTCTCAACTTAGCAAAGTTTAGAGAGCGTTAATGAAGAAAATCACATAGATGTGGAAAATTACACACGGAAAGCTTTTGTTTATCTTCTCTCTTCTCTTGCTACAAAATAACAATAATGATAATGATAATAATAATTTTAAAAATTAGAGAAAGACAATGACCTGACAGATTTGATCCTTTCCATTATGTGTCATGGCCATACTTCTGTGGAATATTTCCAATGTTTTCCATTCAAATTAAATTGTGATTTTTGTTTCACTGGAGCCTTTGCTGAAGCCAAGTGTATTTTGCCCTAGAGAGATGATTATCCCGGGAGGACGGTGTTGGTTAACTCATTTTGACAAATGGAACCTGTCTCTCTCTGCAGATCATGTTTCTGCTTTAAAGTACCGCACATCTTGCCAAGAGACAGAGTCCTCACTTCCTGTACTCTAACTAGGACACCATGTGGGCAGCTGTGTTAGTCAGCAGAATTATCAATCCATGGTGATGAGTAATTCTTTTAACATTTCCCAAAACCTGCGTATACATGAGTCACCTTGAAATTCTCTTAGGTACTTTTTTATTTTTTTTTTTTATTTTTTTTTTTGGTAGACTCGAAGAGCCTAGGAAATACAAGAAATCCCACGATGATTTCAGCCTGGAGACGACAGGGGCAACTGAGAAATGTATGAATTCTGAATTGCAATCGTTTTGCCTTCATGTAGCTATTGCTGAAGATTCTAAAAAAACTAAAGGGCTGACGGAGGAGGCACTAGCAGCTGCTTTCTACTTTCGCTTTCACAGAGCCAAGGACTCTGCTTGGGCTTTTTTGTTATAATTTACTTGACAAAATATCAAGGTATGTTTAACAGTCCTGTAACTCAATGATTAGTAAGGTTTAGAAATATTTTGAACCAAATGTTGTATTATGTGGTACTAGATCCCCTGTGGGCCTAATTTTTCATACATCTTTGTGTACATAGCCTTACTAAAGGCTCATAATAGATAAAGTGCATTTGTATCACTGACTTTGAAACTGATTATGGGACTTGATTTACATAGAATCAAGGTTGATTGTATGCTCTCCAGTCACTGATAATGGAGGAGGCTGACCTTGTTTCTCCTCACCTGTTTTTAACTCTCCTGTTGGGAGAAAATCACTAGTTAATCTGTTAGTAAAAAGTGGACGCAGGCCATAAAAGCAAAGCTACCAACGTTTGAATTTCTCAGACAAACAGATTTGGCCTATGCATTTGACATGCATTTTGGGCCACCATTTACATCCAGTTTTAAATCAGCTGTATTTTCTTTTTTTTAAAAAAAATGGCATATTTCTGAAAATAGATGATTTTTTTTTGTAAAAAATAACTAGAATTTGATCTAATATGGGTATTAATAGAGTTATAATAAATGGCAAATGCTTAAATTACACAGTTTGGGGATCTTTGATGTATGTCAAGATCCATATTGTCACAAAATTGCCACCAGAAATGGATGCAAAAGTCATTTACAATTCTATGTTTGCCCTCCAACTATTTCCCCTTTACCTCTGACAGCTCATCGTATGGCTGGCTAAGCAACAATCTGCTGAAGGGCTACACATAATTTTATAATTTGAGGTTTTTAGATGTACTTGTGAAGCAGGGAAGGGGCTTTTTTTTTTTTGAAAGTTATGATTCCTTCCAGAAAAAAAAAAAACAAGACCCACACATTTTAGAATCATCATGTAAGAGAGATACCTCAGAGGTTAAGAGCACTGCCAGCTCTTCCAAAGATCCTGATTTCAATTTCCAGCAACCACACAGTGGCTCACAACCATCTATAATGAGATCTGGTACCCTCTTGAGAAAGAGACTGGTCAGTTTTCCTCATCACTTTAGACCATGAAACCCAATATGGACAAGTTCAACAGAACTGTCATATAAGTTCTGTCCGTGCATGCTTCAGCATTGCCAGGGCAGAAATTTCATTTTTATTTCACTCAAGTACGTAGTTTATACTATTATTTATTACCCATGTAATGGCTGCTGTTTTTTTCCAGTGTGGGAATTACTAAACGTAACACTTTATGAGCACTGAAGTATAATTCTTCGCTAAAGTATATACATATGGTATCTGGACATTAAATTTGTAGAAACTGCCAGAGTGTCAAAGTGACTGTACTGTCTCACAGCTCAGCAGGAATCTGTGAGAGTTCTATTTTTATACATATTCTAGTCAACTAGACATAATGCATCTTTTAAACTATAGGATAGTAGTACATTATAATTTTAACCTGATTCCTCAATAAATATTGGGATGTTTTTAAGGCATCATTTTCTAACCAAGTAACTCATTTGAAGAGCTATGAATGTCCTGCACTATATTAGTATAGATTTATTTTTAGCTGGTAAATAATCACAAAGAATATACCTACTAATGGGTACCACATGGTGTTTTAGTATGTGTATACACTGTGTATAGTTTTAAGCATGTTGACTGCATCCATCTGCCCACTTGCTTTTTCTTTGTGGTGAAACCAGTCAAGTGGATTTCTCCAACTTTGAAATATGTACTACACGATAGTCTATAGTTTAATCTGTGCCCATTTCTAAATGAGGTATGTTGATTATCTTTTCAATAAAGACTTTTTGAATCCTGTCATTAATCATCTTTAAAGAATTTTGTCCGATGCATGGACTTAGAGACAGAGACCCACATTCACATCAGAACAATGGATTGAGCCCCCAAGGTGCAGTTGAAGAGCAGAAGGTGGGAGAAGATGAGTTAGGAAGTTAGGACGGTGAGGGGCTGGTCCACCTACTGAGACAGTGTGCCTGAACTAATGGGAGCGCACCAATCCAGCTGGACTGGGACTGAATGAGCATATGATCAAACCAGACTCTCCGAATGTGGCGGCGAAAGTTGGCGGCCGGAGAACCCATCAACGATGACACCAGGACCTATCTCTTCTGCATGTATTATCTTTTTGGGAACCGAGTCTTTTTGGATGCACTCCTTCCTAGGCCGGGAGGGAAGGGGGGTGGGACTTGGACTTCCCACGGGGCAGGGCACCAAGCCCTCTTTCAAGGAAGAAGGGGGAGGGAGGAGGGGTTGGGGGGTAGCGGGAGGGGATCGGGAGAAGGGGAAGAAATGTAAAAATTTTATTTCTTTAATTATGTTTTTGAACGGAAAGAATAAAACAAAACAATGTAAAAAATATTGTTTTACTGTTAAGAATTTGCTTGTATTGTTTCCTACAATAAAAATTGCTATTTTTATCTTTTAAAAAAAAGAATTTTGTTGTTTTACGTTCTTTGAGAATTTCATACATGCATACAGTGTATCTTGATCATATGCATTCACAATTTCTTTTATGGAGATCTTCCTTGATTCTCCTCAACATATATTTCCACTAACTTTATGTTGTCTTCTTCCCTTCTTTAATTCTATATTACACATAGTCCACTCAACGATACCCATGAGAGTATAGTGAAAGGGTATGGGGCTATTCACTGATCATGAGTAAACTACAGTGAAAGAAAAAGAAATGACTCTTTCTACCCTAGCGATCATTAACTGCCAAAAGACTTCTTACTTAGGAGTTGAACCTCAAAAGAGCCTCCATCCACGCTGGAATTTGAATATTCTTGATTCTATGTATGCCTCGTGCAGGTAATCACATCGATTAAAAGTTCATGAATGTGACACTTATGTCATATCCAGAATATAACATTTCATAGAACTCTTTATAATGTTCCAGCTTTGATCTTCTTTGAGGCCTATTGTCCTATTTTTCAGATGTTCTCTGATGCTTTTGTTGGGGGAAAGGCTTGATATAGGAGTCCCATTGGTAACTAGAACACTTTGACTGTAAGTTCCTAAGTTAACCACTGATAATTTTAAAAAGATATTTCTTTTAGCCAACTTGAGGGTAAAACAAAATCATGGACATAAAACACAAATACTTTTAGCAACATAACATTTAGCAAAATAACAGTAGTGCCTCGTGCACAGCCCCCTACAGGGTCAATAACCTCCATAGCTATGGATTTATTACCACATTTACATGACCAGACATGGATTCTCTCCTGTGGAGAAGCTCTCAAGATCAACCCTATATAGTTGACTACCCCTATAACAGCCATGCTTCCCTGTCAAGAGTGGGCCTATCTGTCTGATAGGATGGTATTGTAACATACTGTGCCCAGTAATAGTTAAGAACATGTATGCCTTGTCCTGCTCAAGCAGCCTGTATTGCACCTTCTGGCAATATGAACTCTAAGTTGCACCTTCCTGTACTGAGGACTCTGGGAAGCAAGAAGGAGGTTTCCCAGTCCTATTCATATTAATTTCTCTCATCATAAATATTTCATACCTGGCCTCGAGATTTTCATTAATTGACCTATTTCTGGGAACAGCAATGTCTATTGCTACAGAATACCTCGATTCAGATTCCAATATATATATATATTCAATAATTGGCTTACAAACTAGTGAGTCTCCACGAGGATTTTTCATACCTGCCTAGTTATGACTAATACATCCTTAGAGCTCTGTTTCTCCAGCCCCTAACTCTGTCTTTGTTTGACTTGAACCTCCAGCCCTAGTGTTCCCTCCATCTTTCTCCATATCCCATTTGCTCTACTAACCTTTCCTATTATAATTTTAGAAAGGAGATTTATAGATGTCTTCTTCAAGTCTATTTCTTAAATTCTTATATTTAACATTATTTTTAAAGGAGTGGAAATACTTTTGGTAAGTACAATTGTCATTGATAATGTTCAATTAATTTCTCTTGTTTTTTTTTATATTAAACCAGCTGTAGTGAAACTCGATTTCACATGAATCACTCCTTGTGCTTCTTACTTGAAATGTCATATAGAGTTGTGCTTTAAATTCAAGGCTATGGTGCTTTTTTGTAATTAAAGAAAGTAAATTTATATATCTTAGGTAAAAGGATAAATTTTTGGAATTGTGCCTAGTAGTTTTCATGCTGTTATTAGAAAGTCCCAGCACCATTTGATGAATAATCAGTTGTTCTAGATAGAATTGCTTGGAATTAATAAGTGAAATGGGAATTTTTCTCAGTATTTATATTAACTTTAAGTCTATACTGTTATGGTTAACTGCTTTGTGTTGGGATTTGACACTCGATCCTGTTGTCTGTCATTATGTTCTTCTCCAAGGCTATTATTTCTAATATAATTAATTTTGAATATATTTTTAAAGATATATTTTATATTTAAATTATGCATCTGTGTTTTGCTTTGCTCATGTAAGTCTGGTTGCCTAGGGAGGTCAGAGGTGTTGGATCTCCAGAGAGCTGGAGACACAGGTGAATTTTCTGATGTTGGTGCTGGGAAGCAAATGTGGGTCCTCTACAAGAACAGTACGCACATAACCACTGAGACATCTCCCCAGCTTCTTCTCTTGCATATTTTTATGAGTCTTAGAATCAGCTGCCGACTTCTACCCCAAATTTGTCCTGAGAGTTTGGCTGTCATAGCAACAATTCTCTAAGTAAGTTGTTTGTAAGACTTGAACTCTAGAATACATTTTTTTATATCATTGTGTTGCTCCTTATAAATTCACTTATTTATTTGTACAACACACTTTTAAGTGGACTAGTTTGAAGTATCTGAAAACTTAGAGAATGTAGATTCTGCTGTTGTTGAGTGAATTGTCCTATGAGTGCAACTAAAGTCCTAATATTTATTTGACTAATTCAAAGCTTCAATGTCATCTTATAATAAAAGCTATTTAAGTTTATCAACTGGATAGCAAAGTTTCAAAGTATATGAAGCAAACATTGCAAAAACTATGGGAAGAAATATACAAACCAATAATTATAATAAATATTTTAATAACTGCATCTTAATGATTGGAAAAAATAAGTCAATAAAGATATTGATCATTTAAACTGTACCATGATAATATATATAAATTAACCAAACTTTGAATGTTTGTTTACTATAGTTAGGGCACAATATGAGATTCATATGCTGTCAAATTGCCACACATTTAGTTGATGCCATGTTTATATTGTTAATCTAAAAAGTTCTCTTCATTATTTACTATAATCTTAAGATATTTTTATCCTGTTTGGATCCAGATTCTAAGTCAGTGTATTTTTTTTTGTATCTGTTAAATGAGAGACCACACTATTTGAACCTTAAGAAAAGCAGACAGGGAGCATGGTTTATTATACCAGACATGTATAATTATTCATCTAGATTAAAACAAAATCTACCTTCCCAAACAGGAAATATTATTTTTAAAGAAAGTATTGGCCCAGCGTTCAAATTCTAAGTGCATTCTTTGGGATGTTGCCGGATAGGATGCACTAGTAAAATAATTTTACTCGTGGAAACAAAGAAACAAATGGAATAGTGGAATCTGACAGTCTGTCTTGGTGGTAGCCTCATTCTGTATTCTTTAACAATGTAACAATATACCATAAAGAAAGCATATGTGTAAGTCTACCTGAAATGAAGCTGCTGTGTGGCTCAATCAATACCTCAGTGTTGAGTTGATTACATATTGGTCGTTTGTAAAGAGATGAAAGCAGTCTACGGTATTGCTCTTGTTATAAGTGGGAATGTGCAGCTGAGGTCATAACTACATGGTGTTGTTATTTTTCCTTTTCTTAACAGATAACTCTATACATAGAAGTCACTGGGGATCTCACACATGCTGTACACTGTAATTAGTAAAAGCTGCCATTAAATTGAAAGAATATGTTGATATCAGAGAATGCAACACCCTAGGCTATTTTCTCAAGAAAAATACTAAGTACCAAAACTAAGCTATTAACTTAGTTTCCTCATTTATGTAGGCTATAGTGAAACCTTTCTCCCTTACATAAAGCTATATTGATTATTCTTATTATGATTTGAAAGGAAGGCAATGTTAATATAGCAAGAACAAAGATATGTTAACTTTAACAAGTTGTTACTTACTATACATAAAATCATAGTAAGGCTAGAAATAGACCCTTCTAGTGCAGGACCAGAGAAAGTATTAGATCTTAATTAAATGACATTGACAGATGAAGCTCATGTGTTGTCTCCTTATAGTACAATAGACCATCATATGTTGTAACCAAAGAAAACCTAGTAAGGACAATTTGAAATGCTAGCCAAAATGTGTGTATTAGCTATCTTCTGCTGCTTTGATAAAACAACTGACTGAAATCAAGTTCAGGAGAAGTGTTTATTTGGCTCCCTGTTCTAATGGCAATGTTATGCCTCATGGCAGAAAAAAACATAAAAGCAGGAGGATTGGCCAGTCTGATTGTGAGGAACAGATTGGCTGCATTTCATTTACACACAGGAAGGAGAGAGAGAGAGAGAGAGAGAGAGAGAGAGAGAGAGAGAGAGTGAGGGGGGGACTACCAAAGTTTAAAGCTTGTCTCCAGTGACATGCTTCCTCTATGAAGGTCTAAGGCCCATGGCCTTTCTAAAGAGTGCCCAGTGGAGACTAGGTGTTCAAGTTCATGAGCATCTGGGGGCAATTTAAGATTCACACCACAAAGAGGGGATATTTTATTCAGATGTTCTGTAAGCATGGAGGGAGTGTTGTTGAGCAGAGACTTCATATTGTTAAGCAGATGTCCTCAGTTTCTCTTTCCAATCTGCCTTTTTTAACTTGCAGTGTAAAGATTTAACAGAAAGGATTCTGCATTAACTAGAAAATTATTACCTATCTAAGAAATAAAAGCAGGCTCACAAGTGCATGGCTAGTAGTATTCTCTGAATGATTAAAAACAAACAAATAAAAACCCATCATTTAGATTACTTTAAATACACAAAAAATTGAGTAGTACATACAGAAATATCCTGCAAACATTTGTCATTTGATATTTAATCATATTAAAGTGTATTCAGGAAAATTAATACTAAATATTAAATATTTCCTTGAGTTTTGATATTCTGTGACTTGGGAGAACATTCACAATGAAGCCTGTATTGATAACTTATTTGCAAACCATCTTTAAAATATGAATATTAATCTCTATTTTAGGCATATTTAATAAATCACAAAAGAGATGTTTTCAGAGTGTGGATATGATTATTTTAAAAATTATATTGTAAATTGTACAATGATACTGTAGACTGTGATTTGAAAGCACTTCCCATTTTGTGAAAGAATGAAAAAGACAAACAAGCAGGTATAAATTTTTAAGTTTATTTTTTCTTTAAACTATTACTAATATGCTTAATATTCTTTCAGTTGATCTTCAAAGGTCCTTTTAGATTAAGCTTTCAAAGTCATGCCTAAATTAAATTAAGTTGAACATGTTGTTACAATTCTGATGAAATTAATCATTCAGCTTGCTGTTTGAGGAACCTCTTTTCAAAGACTCAAATTAAACATGTCTGCACTTGACAAATGTACCATAGATATTAAACCATAAGATTTATGACAGAAATACAAATAATTTTTATATTTTGCTATTTTGACACCCTATATATAACCAATTTAGACAAAATGCAATGCAGCATAAAGGTCATTGAACAGTGGTACACAAATCCTAAAGTCTATCTCTAAAATCTAATCATGACCTTGGGAAGATAGCTTCACCCTTTAAAACCCCAGATTGTTCAAATTTATCATGATAAGGCTATTTTGATCCCTTTCAACTCTATGAATATAAATGTGCTTTTGTCTGGAGAATCGCTGAATGTTTTCACTTTGTTTTCATGAAATAAACTTTGATGGTTATATCAAATGTGCTTAACTAAAGCTATTTATCTTGGAGATATGTCTGAAGCATGCATCCTGCTGAGAATGGCTTCAAGATTACACTTTTCTTGCTGTTGGGGCTCTGAAAAAGCCTACCCTCATTTATGAGGGAGTTAGTGTCTTAAAAGCATCCCTCCCCTTTGTTTTGACCACATGCTGCTTCTTGTGATAGAGTAGACAACATATTTCACAACCCTGTATAGAGTTGTATAGCTCTTTTATTCTCAATGAGGAAAAAATGTATACAAGATATAGAAAGTTAGATAGGACACAAATATTCCCTTATCATGTATGTGTCTTAGGGTTTTCTATTGCTATGAAAGGACACCATGATTATGGCAACTCAAAGAAAACATTTAATTGTGGTGGCTTGCTTACAGGTTTAGTGGTTCAGGCATTATTTTCATGGCAGGGAGCATGGCAGCAGGCAGACAGATATGATGGCATGGTCTTTGTCATTGACATTCTCCTCTCTCTCTCTCTCTCTTTTATGCTGAAACTACAGAAACTGTTTCACCCACTCATTCTCTTCCCCTGTGCTTCTTATTATAATTCCTACACTTCTCTTTGATGCAAATTAGTCTAGACTTTCTAATCAGCCTCTGATTCTCCTCTGTACTTGTAACTCAAATTACTATACAAAGTGACATGTAAATTACCACATCCTAACAGTTGTGTCTTTATCACACCAGCAAGTACAGCAGTGTGAGATCAAAATCAGAGATTCAGTGTAAAGAAGTGTCAAAATACTAGAAGTCCAATAGGAGAGAACTTACAATTCCAACTTCCAACCGAAAGAATCCTGGTTAAAGGCAGACACTGAAGCAAGCTTGATGAAACAACTGACCCAAAGCAGAGACGTCAAATCATCAAAAGTTCCACTCTGAGGCAAACTGGGAATCTGAAAACAGACTATCACTAGAGTTCCCAGAGGCCTTCAAAGTCTTTGATCCTATGGGCAAAAGGCAGACAGTGGATGCTGAAAGAATGAAGGATGAAGACTCCATTTTGTCAATTAATAACAAAGAAGATGTGGAAACCAAATTTACTCCTGGGTTTTAAAATAATCCCATGATTCTCATATGAGAAATGGATACCTGTCCTTTAATCCACCCAATGTATGGTATTTCGGTATGGTAGAGTGGAAGGACTAAAATGATAGCCAATTATCATTCATCTACTACTACTTACTGACTCTCCTGATGTACTTACATATGTTTTGGAACAGAGATGAGATATTCTTAGACATGTGTGCACATATGTCCCACTATACCCTAGACAAAAACTGTGATTATTGTGACTATCTTCTGGAAAGTTGTCCCTGGCATCAGCAGCAAGCTCCTTACTATAGATCTGTAGGAGGAGGGCCCGCTTATTTGTCCCAGCTACCTGGCTAGCTTAGCCTCAAAATAACCACACAGAAACTGTATTAATTAAATCACTGCTTGGCCCATTAGCTCTAGTTTCTTACTGGTTAATTCTTACATCTTAATTTAACCCATTTCTATTAAGCAGTGGCTTACTGGGTGAAATTCCCAGTGTTTGTCTCTGGCAGATCTATGGTGTCTCTCTCACTCTGCTTTCTTCCTCCCAGAATTCAGTTCTGTCTTCTCTGCCTGCCTAAATTCTGCCCTATCAGGCCAAGACAGTTTCATTTTTCATTGACCATTACAAGTAACATACAGAGGGGACTCCCACATCATAGACCTGTTGATATTCAGTTCTTTGGCAATTATACTGGCTTTATAGTGTTGTACTATACAATATTATGGCTCATTTTTCATATATGAGTTATATTCTTATTATTACTATACATTTTTTACTTTTGTGAATGAGCATATGTTGTTACAGAGATGAATAGAATCTCCTGCAGTGAGATTTTGTCATTACAAAATGAGCATCTCAATTCACACCTCCCAAAGGTGAAACACTCCAAAATACAAAAATCTCTCTTAGTGTTGACTTGCTGACAAATTCTATATTTGAACTCAAATGATGGATGGGTCACACACAAAACTTGGGTTAATTGAGCATATTGAATAAAATGTTCTTTAGGACATGTTTATTGCATTTATATTTTATTTTTCTTCCCAAAGATTCTACATGTATTCTTACAAAAGCAGAAATTGTCAAATCTCAATTATTTGGCTTATAACTATTTCATCTGGGAAAGGATAAATGTCATTCATTTTCAAAAGTTATTAGAAAAGAAATTGAAACCACATTTGAAAATCACTAGGGTAATAAATAGATTGATGAGTTGTTTATTGCTAAGCATAACTTTTAAGCATTTATTAACATATTGATAATATATAATGTGTACAATAGTGTTTAACACGTTCTTGGATGATGAGCAAGGTGAAAATGTGATGACCTTGTTCTAATTTGCAAATGGAAGCCTGACTCAGTCTCCTGTCATCTAACTCTGAAGCTAGTTTGATGACAAGGCATGTCATAGTGCCTCCTCCAGGAGGACAGGATGTAAATGCCATAGGATGAAGATGAAGGGATGTTGAGAGGAAGGACGGAAGTGGATGGGAGGAAGGAAATGAATCACAGGCAGTAAGACTTGAGTGGAGCTATTTCTGCTGGCTTGTTTTAATGAGGCATGTGTCTGACAGAGGCCTGACCCTGGCGAAGGCCGTTTCAGACAATGTAATATATACAATTAAAGATATAGAGAACACAAATATGTGGCGTATTTAGGAAATGTTTGAAAGCCAATGTGACTAAAGTTAAACTTTATAGTTTGTAAACAGAATTATACAGGTGTCCACGGTGGTAGAAGAAGACCCAATTCTCAATTCCTTCGAACGTCTTTTGTACAGCACTTACATTGTTTCTTAAAACTCTGGCATATTTGAATAAAATCTGAAAATGACCAAGTGACTATTGTTTATTGTAAATAGAATAGCAAAAACAGAACAGTGTGGATATATCCAGCTATATCATTGGATCATTCATAAGAAGATTGATTGTGAGTAAAAGGGATATTACTTAAAGGTAGTGAGATCAGTCTCTCGGTTCTACATTCTCACTTAAGATTTAAATATACACACTGAGTCACATTTGGTACTATGAGAAATCTTCTGTACCACAGGATTAAATGTCAGTAATACACTGTAAGAGGGAAGAATTGGAAGTCATAAGTTGTGTGGCCAATGAAAGACTGGCATTGCCATGGTGAGACTTTTGCAATAGAGGAGAGTCTCCAAGAGCATTTTCCCATGTTCCCTCACTTGGAATTTCCATTAAATAATCTCTTATACTAAAAAAAATTTTTAGATCCTACTTACGTATTTAATCAAAACCACTAAAATGTATGGTTTTATGAATATTTTTAGAAGTACTATCTCTAGATTTTTATCTTAATTGTTCCATTTATTTTTAATCTAAAATATTAGTTAAGATTTATATAAATTTATGGATGCCCACTTCAACATTGCAGTTGATATCATTATTTATTGCTATAGTTCCTTTAGGACTTCATATTTTTCTTAAATGTGTTTAGGTCTATGTTACTAAAGCATATTTCTGTGGATATAACGGACAACACATATATTTTCCTAATGAGACTTTGGATTTGGTAAGTAGGATTGGTCACTTGTATATGAGTGCAAAGTTATTAATATAAATTATATCAGGGAATTTGTCATGCAATGGAAAAAGTATCATTAAGTTCATATCACTCAAATTGATTTCATGCTCTTTCACTCATTAGGAGAAGACATTTTCAACATGTTTTATTTCTAATATTTAAAGTGAACAAACATGTTTCATACATTTTAATGTAAAGACTTTAAACTTTTATAAAACATAGAGGTCAAGGCAGAGATCATTTCACAGGGTTGTCACAGAAGTAGACATTTATATTGAACAGCTTTTTCCTTACTTCTGATATGTCCTCATAATTATTTAGCACAAAACTAGCAAGTAAATAAAAAACATGAATGCTGAAAAGCTTACATATAATGATTCAGTTACTTCTCTTTCTTTATAATTTTAACTAATAATAATATAAATTTCTGATGTTTATTATTCTATGGAGTAGAGTATTTAAAATAAATAGATTTTATTCTTGTGGGGGATGCATCATGGTCATGAGTGTAATTCCTCTGTAGTCTCCTTCATTTTTGACACAGATGCCATTATCTGAAGTCTCCTGTGGTTAGATTTAAAATGAAAAGTTATGGAAGTAAGTAGTTTATAATTTAAATGTTAACATCTTCTGTGTTATGCATTGAAATTCTCGGCTGTGTCTCATGCATCATCACCCTTTTCAGTGATGTATTTTCCTCTCACCTGGTAGAGTCAAGTGTCATGCTGCACTGGCACGTAGTAGCTGACTTGCTTATGAAGTCTTGCCACGTTATGGGTTTTAATTAAGGAGCACTTTGTCTTACTTATATGTGGTCTCAGCTGCAGTACTAATGACACTGACAACTCAGATATGCCAAAGAGAATTCCAAAAGTGCTTCCATTAATTGGGGTTGTTAACATCCATAGTACAATATGGTACCCTGAGAGAGAGAGGGAGGGAGGAAGAAAAGGCCAGAAAGAGGGACTGAAGAACTATTCACACATTTTTAAATGGTCATATTGTTGTAATTTGTGAGGGGTGTTACTTATCATCGTAATTGTACCTTATTTATGAATTAAACCTAGCTATGGTGATGTATACATTGGAAATATGTTATATTTAAGGTTTAGAAATGGCTTTGGTCTCTGTAACCATGAAGAAACTTCTGAGAATTAAAGAAGAGAAAAAGATTAATTTGGCTCCGGGTTTTGAAGGTCCTGTTGCTTTAGGTTTTAATGACACAGAGCACCATGGCAGGAACATATAGCAGAGGATAGCAGCTCATCTCCTGAACCATGAACCAAAGAACAAAAGGCAGCCGGCTACTCTCCACTTCAAGAGTACACCCACAAAGCCCTAGGCACTTCCACTAAGCCCCAAATTATTGAGGTTCCATCACCTTCTAGTAGCTCCTCTATGGAGGTCAAGAATTTAACACATGGGACTTTAGGAAATAATACCCAAAATACAGCAAACACTGCCTATCATATCAGGTATCTTCTGAGAGTCTTTACCTGTATCCCCCATTGCTGAGGGAAATGACAGACATTTTCTTATTTGTCTTAGTTTCATTTTATTTGTGTGACAAAGCAACATGGCCAAGAAATCTTACAAAAGGAAGTGTTCCATTGGGCTTGCAGTTTCAGTGATAGAGTCCATGATGGCAGAGCAAAGGCATGGCAGCCTGTCTTGTGAAACCTCAAAATCTTTCCCAAGTGACACACCTCTTCCAAGGCTATATCTCACCATCCTTCTTAAACACTTCCATTTGGGAAGCCAATATTGCATCATGTGAGCTTACAGGGGCCACTCTTACTCAAATCACAACACATTTATTTATCACTTAAAATGCATTTTAAATGACTTCTTTTGCTTATTGTAAGTCATAAAAAGCATGGAATGAGGATATCTCAAAATCTTTTATTAATAGAAATACTGATATTTAACTTTTCAATATTTTATGTTAATTAATCAGAAATGTATAAATATAGATAACAAGTCATGTCAATATTTAGATTTTGTAAATAATATGTAAACATTAAGGGGTATGTTAACTTTAAATATTGATGCCAAATTTTGTAACAATGAATGTAATATTATATATTCAATTCAAATTTGAATACTGAACCCAGCATAGTTAGATGATACATTTAGGCACTAGACAATGGGTAAGAAAACAAAGATTCAAGTACAAACTCACTAACTCGAAGCCTTTTATTTTTGCTCTACTGATCCTAAACATTTTATCTGACAGGTTCTGCCTCTGTATTGATTTAAAGGACATATACTATTAATTAAAATGGTCATTGAGGACTGGGGCGATAACTCACTTGTTAGAGTGCTTCTACACTGCCTGGAGGTCCTGAGTTTGGATCCTCAGAACTCATATCAAAGCAAAGAATAAAGGAGCATACTTGAATTGCCATTACTCCAGTGGGGGAGAGAAGTGGGTCTGAAAAGCAGCCTAACCAAATGGGAAACACTGTGTTTAATGAGGGACCCATGGAAGAAGTAGAAACAGCCAACCTCTGTCTTTCATATGTGCCAACAAGTATGAGCAGACCCGCACGTGCGCGCATACACACCACACACACACACACACACACACACACACACACACACACACACACACCTCAAACATGCACCACACATAAAATTAAACAAGTAAAACAACAAACAAAATGTTAATTATGATAAATGTATATTCATACATAGAGGTCTAAGAATGAAGAGATCAAATCCCTCTCTATCCTGTACCTACTTTCTCCAAAAGGAAGTATATAAAGTTCATAATATAATAATAATTACATATAATTGTGCATACTTAAAATACATGAATCACAATAGATTCACCAACATTACTTACATTTGTGTGTTTGTATAATTAGATCGCAGAATTTTGCCACCTGTATAAATGAACTAACTAGCCACAACTCCAGTGACGATATAAAAGAACACATGATAACACAATGACCTTGTTCTATGCTTTTGTAACCATCTCATTCTTTGTCCCTTAACCTCTGGGAATCACTTTAAATTCTCAATCTGTGTAGTTTTATAATTTCCAGAATATTATATAGAGTAAATTTAGCTACATTAATTTGAGATTTGAATTTTCTTCACTTGCACAAAATATGCTTTGATTATATCTGAATTGCTATGCATATGGATGTCAACATTTTATTATATTTTATTTAATATTGCATGGCTGGGTTTACAAGTTTGCTAAATTATTTACCTGTTGAAAAAATCTGAAGTTTATTCTGTTTAGATTGTCACAAATATAGAAGCAATGAATATTTATGTACACACTTTTCTGTGAAGAGATGTTTTCTTCTTTCTAGAACAAATTTTTAACAGTGCAATTAGTTGGACATATAGCTTCACTTTAGATTTTGCATGGAAATTAGCATCAGTTTTGGAGGATGGCTCTATCATTTTACACCTTTGCATTTCTACCGTATGGTTGGCGATCTGCTATTCCCCATCATCAAAGCATTTGGTGGTTTATTTGCTTGTTTTTAGAAATTTAACATTTCTTTGATGATTTCATATAGTGCAGTTTGAGCATATTACACCCAATTCTTCCTTTGAACTCCTGGGTCAATATCTACCTCATGATATGCTTCCCCCACATCAAGTCCTCTTAAAAACATAGGTAATAGCAAACACTGATGCCAATTTGTATTATCCATATAGTTCTGAGTGTTGTGTCATCCCCTGGAGCATAGTTAACTAACAAATCACACACCTTTAAGGAAACCTAACTTCTCCCAATGCCATCAATTCGTGTTAGGGGTGGAGGCTCTTGAACTCTTCCATGCTGTGTGCTAGAATGTTGACCAGCTTGGTTGTCTGCAGATCTTCTACAGGCAAAGTTGTAAGTCTGTCGATTATGGGTTTCTCCGTGGTTTGAGATTTATTTGTAGCTAACATCTGTATTTATAATTTATTTATAGGGATGTACTTCTATGCCACTTGTTTATTGCATTTAGTGAAATCTCTTTAATTTTTGGCCACTTTCTACTTGTACTTTTTCAATTTGACTAATAGCCTTGAGAGTCCTTTATATGTTGTAGGTAGGTCTGTATTTGTGTGGTTTGTAAATAATCTCTTGCTTTGCAGCATCACTATACTTGTCAGGTCTTCTTTCAGGGATCAAAAGTTTTTAATTTTTATATCTAATCTGTATTTTTCCTTTTAAATGCTATGTCTTAGATAACTTCTACCAGTTGTGGAAGATTTCATACATGTTTAATTATGCTTCTAGATTTTTATAAGTATATCTATTATGAATTGGAAATTAGGTTTTATACATGTTATGAAAATCAAGCAACACTCATATTTACATTGTTAGCTTTCATTTTTTCAAAACATAAATATTTTATTTCTTTACCATAGCCTTGTTAAAAATATCACTTGGAAATCTCAAATTCTAAAATATATTCTCTTTCTGTTCTTCCTTTTCGACTACTTTTGCTCTTCTGGGTCCTTTGTTTTACACAAATTTCAGGATATACTTTTTACCATCTGTGAAAAGCTTTAGAAGTTCAATATTATTTGACATTTAATATAATTCTTGGATAATTCAGGTTGAGTACCAGACATCTTCATTATGCAGATTCTTCTATCACACAAAAATTTTAGGTTCTTCATGTATTCAAAGTCTGATTTTTTGAATCTGTGTAATAGCTACATACATGGCTTGTAAATAATTTGCTAATTCAATATTTCATATAATTATAAATTCTACATTTAATTTCATATATATTTAAATAATTATTTGTAATTATTGATATAATGCTCTCATTTCACTTTTGTCTTGTTGATACTGTGAATTACTGGAGATATTTCCATTTTATAGACATTTATGATGAATATCACAGCTTTATGCATCTATTGAAGAATAAGTCCTAAGATAATGTTTCCATGAAACACGGTTTAGGTGAGGTTGAGAGGACACCTTCATAATTGGGATTCTTAGTTTTACAGTAGTGGACAGAGAGAGTTCAACTGTTCCTCATACATTAGCCAATTATTTGATATATTATCCTTCTTTATTTGCTGATTTGCCATTATATTTCTGGTTTCCAGAAGCACTTTTGTAAGATACAATATTTTCTTCTACTTAATTGCCCTTCCAATTCTTTTGACAATCTATTTAAAAATATATGCACATATCTATTTCTAGGTTCTATGGATATATTTACCTAGCCTTATGCCAGTAGTCTTGGTCTTAATTAGCCCTTCTCTGTACTTCAAGTCTTTCAACCATAGAATTATAGATAAAGTATAAAACTTTAGGAGAAAACACAGCTGAAAGTAATTTTGTGGTCATTAAAAATGACTTTAATCAAATACTCATCCATAAGTGATACTTTAAAAAATCCAATAATGTATAAAATATATTATAGTCACACTTAATCCTTACAGGAACTGAGAGTTTCATTAACATGGACAACTTAACTACTATATACTTTATTCTTAACATTACAAAATAAAAATAATGATAGTTTAAACAAATTTATACATATTATTAAAGTTTAATTTGTAGTAATGATTTTTAACTGAGTATATGATAAATTTCATTGATTTTATGAAAAGTGTTTTGAAAGATGTTTTTGGAATCATTTTATCCAATGATGACCTTTTAAACCTTATATCTAAGAATAAATATATAACAACAACACCTGCTCTCAACATTTCAATTAGACATTTTATTAAAAGTGATATTTAACTTTATAAAATAATAAAAAGAAAAATGCACATGTCTTACAGAAGATATAAATTCTTATCCACAGATTATACAATTATGCTATGGAAAATCCAAAAGAACCAAAACATTCATACTTATAATTAGTTAATAAACTTAACAAAGTCACTCGCTATACCAACAATGTAAGGTTGGATAATGGGTAACCAAAAACGAGTGTATAAAGTATGCCAAATACATGTATTAAATAAAGTAAACATACCACAGATAAATACACAAAGGATTTAGAAAAATTAAAAATTGTATTTTCATAAATGTATGGACCTGATATTGTTATTATGTCTTTTATTTTTCCCATAAAACATTCCCCATTATACCAGTCCCAGTGCTGTACATCTGTAATCTTAGTACTTGGGAAATGAGGCATGAAGATTGAATTCTTCTTTGGCTGCCTCTTAAGCCTTCAAAGAGTCTGGGCTATGTGATACTCCTCTAAATAAGGACAACAGGACAGTTCTCGTTCTCCAAATTAAATTATGCCTTGACCAGAGGACAGGGAGATGTTGTCCTGGGTGTGCTTTTATATACCTAGGCATATATGTTGTACAAAGAGCTAAATGTAGTTGTATTAGTTACATTTTTATTGCTGTGATAAAACACCATGACCAAAAGCAATTTGGGGAGGAAAGGATTTATTTCATCCTACAACTCACTGGTGACACTCCAGTCAGGGTAGGAACACAAGGCAGAAACCTGGAGGCAGGTAAAAATCAGAGGATTGGGGAACACTTCTTACTGGTTTGTTTTCTTATATAGTCTTGGACCAGCTTCCCAGGAGTGGAACACCTTCAGTGGACTGAGTCCAACAATATCAACCAGTAATAAAGAAAACACTCAACAGATTTTCCCGTACATCAATCTTATGGAGGCATTTTCTTTATTGAAAGCACTTCTTACCAAGCTACTGTAGCTAGGTAGACATATAACTAACACAATGACCAACAATCCTGAGCAAGAACTTTGAAATGAGTTCTTTGGGTAAAGACCTCTGCTTGGAATCTTATGCCAAAATGACACCTTTAGAAAATGCATCAGTTTTTTTTTTTAATTCAAATTTCTACTCACCTACAAAGATTTGATAGTGTGATACAATAAAGATTAAAGTTGTCTTTTGTGTGTATAACCTAGATTAATAATTCTGTTATTATTGTCAAATGTTAGTTTAATCCCAGAAAATAAATGCAATTTATTCCATTTCTTTGTCAGTTTGAAAATCACCTTTAGCTCGGTTTTCATCAGTTTTATCAATAAATACAAAATTAATTAATCTAGGATTTACTGATGCAAGCATCAAACAGCTGTGGTAGTATTGGCAAAGAGATGAGAAAGCCAACCAAAAATAAATTAAACAACAACAATAAAAACAGAACAGATAATTCAGAAAAGAGCCAAGCATATATGGGCAGTGGTGTCTCAGTAGAATTTTACTGTAGAGAAGAGGAAACACTCCCTCCTATAAAACTGTATCAATTGAATATACCTAATGAAAATGTATTCCAACTCTTATTTCACCCTCTAGTAAGATTTTGTATGTGGATATTTCTTTTCATAAAATAACATAAAAAGACTATAAAACAGATCAACCTAATGGGCCATAATATTTAATAATGTTTATAATTCATGTAACTGACAAAGAATTGGCCTTTGTGATATTTAAAGAACTTCACTAAAAAAAAAAAGAAAAAGGGAAATAAAGTGAACTAGCTAACTATATTGCCAATCCGATTAATAGCTTTGGTAAATTTATTTATCTTACGTGAGTGAGTCTTGACTGAATGTGTGTGCCTGTGTACCATGTCTGAACCTGATACCTGCTGAGGTCAAAGACAGCACTGATAACATTAGATTCCCTGGAACCACGGAACCATCTTTCTATCCCCTAACGCAAATTTAATGTTTCCCCATAATAAATTAGACAAATAAACAAGACATACAACTTAGTGCTCAGTGTCATTATTAGTCTAGAAAATGCAAATGTAATACCTGGAAATTGTATCAAACAATCACATAAATGCCATGTGTAGCATGCCGCAAATCAACTGCAACATACACTACCTCTGAGTATAAGTTGGAAACATCCTTGAGGAGAAATCCGGTGATGTGACATGGATGCCCATCACAGGAGATTTGATGCAGCCATTTAACTGTGTTTATCCCCAACAAACTCATGTACATAGTACATCAAAACTATTTACAAGACAGATAGTAGGATACTATATATCTTTAAACAGGCTGCAAGGCGAATATGTAAACACTTATGGGTTCATAAAAAAAAACACTGTGATGAAAATGAATTTACTTTCTCTAATCTCAACTCATAACAGAATGAACCAGTTATATTTCAGTAAGAGTAAATCAAACATAAATCAATTCATTATAAAATTATATCCATTTTTTTTCTTTTAAGGAAAAAGAATGACATTTCAAGTAAGGTTAGAAGTAATCTTCTGGAAGCAGGTCAGGGTATTAATTGGGAGAAAACAAAAAGCAGTGATGAGTTTTGTTCTCTCTCTTATTCTCTATGCATATGTGCCTGGGTTATGTTTTTTCTCTCCTTTTTTTGTTGAGCTATAAATAATGTACATTTTTAGCTTGAATGATTAGTGTTTCACAATAATAATTTATTTGAGAATTTTTTGTGGTCAAATAAATTTAAGAAACCCATTTAGAAAATGTGTCAAAATTGAATAAGTTTCATTATTTTAGGAATTCTGTAAGCCACTAATAATTGAATTTGCATTTTTTTCTTTAAAATGTCATACATTATGCATCATTCCCCAAGTATATTTCCAGAGACCACATATTGGGAAATAGGCCCTTATGCTCAGTTATTTGAACCAGCACAGTAAACTCCTGGTCTATTATCGAATTCTCTTTTCTACATTCGGTTTCCCAATTTCCACAATGTTTTCTGCATGTGGATCTACTAGATTGCATGGACCCTTCAAATAAACCCAATTGCTTCCTTCCTTCCTTTACATGCAATAATGATTCTTTTGTCTGAAATATTTTTTCCATTGAAACCATGTTTAAAGCCTAGGCAATTTCAAGACTTAAATTATAGTCATCTCTGTTAGAAAAAAAACGATCATAATTTCCTTAGTCTGGCATAAATATGCTCTTTGGAGTTCTCATACCCCACTCTGTCACAGCACTCATTAAAACTGAGTGTGTACCCTGTTAGCCTGGTTATTTCATTTAGAATGATGTCCCATAGGTGCATCCACATATTGCAACTACATTGTTTGCATTTTTCTTCTGTTGATTAAGCCAGTCACCAAAAGATGAGGAATACATGACCACATTCATATGAGGAGTATAAAATGGTCAAAATCACAGAGAGTAATGATTAAAAGGGCAAGCTGAGTATGTTCTCCATGTCTGCCCTACATATCATGTCTGTACTTAACTTTCTGTGTGTGTGCACTGACAACTTTTAAAAGAGACTAGATCCAATTTGAACTGCTTTCCCCAAAGAAAACAAACAAAAACTAAAAGAAGATGAGAAAGCCTAAGGAGTGGTGGGTGTGTCTGTTACCTGGGGCCAGTGATGAAATGATTCCATGCATGTATGCTATAGGGAAGATGATGCTTTGTTCTATATGTTTAGTGATACTGGCTAATTCTGCAAATGTATGTAGTATAGCAAAGGCAGCAAGAGAAAGGTAAGTACATCTATTTAATACAAAATTTAGAGTGCTATAGGAAGTCATACAGTCAGTGTTTTCCTGCCCACTGCGGCGTGGCCTTTTATACTACATATGCTGACGTAGAGCTTGCATCTGGCCTCTTTCTGGTTGCTGAATTTGGTTTCTGTTCTCCGTTCAAGCAGAGGATTCTGATTCGTGAGTTTACCCCTAAATATAACCATCTATTTCTCAATTCTGACTAGTGTGGGATTTCTTTTAAGCGTCCTTCCACAATAGAGAGCCAAAAAACCCCTGCAAACACCTAAACTTTGAACAAAGAAACTCAGTCATGGAAAAATAACGTAGGGCTGGAGCACAGGGTAAACAGTAGGCTGAAGAAGGACTCTCTGATCTCAGCTGTATTTTTCTCATAAAATAGAAGACTACAGGCTGTGATGTAGCTCAGTGTTAATGAAGTATTGAACTTGTATAAATTTCTACGCTCAATACCCAATATTCCAAACTAAAGAAAATATTAGTCCATTCATAACAGTACATGCCTGAAATCAAAGCAGGAAGAACTAAGTTCAAGGTTATTTACAGATATGTATCAAGTTAGAGGTCAGTCTGGGAATGGGGCCCTGTTTCAAAAGGAAAAAAAGCAATGCAGTAACAAGGAAAATTCTGAGATTAAATTCTGTTTTAACAAGGTGCTGAGTGAGGTCCATCTGCCTTTACTTATGGTTTGAATGTGTGCTTTCTCGTGGTTGAAGAAGACAGCTCTCACATGAGAATCTAATCCCCTCTTTGTTGTTTGTTTGGATTCAGCTTTATTTTAATCTTGTATCTCCATGTGGGTTTGTTCATGTGAGTGTCAGTGACTGAAGAGACTTAAAGGCAACGGATCCCCTGGCGCTGGTGTTATAGGAAGCTTGTGAACCAACCACCCTGGGTGCTAGGAATGAAACATGATTCCTCTGCAAGACCAGCACATGCTTTTAATGCTGAAGCGCTTCTGCGGCCTGTAGTGTCCCCTTTTTAAAAGAAAAATGCAGTTGAGATTAGAGTGTCCTTCCTCAGTCTGCTGTTTCTTGTGTGCTTTTCATTCAAAAACAATCAAAATTCCAAGCAGGAAATTTTGAGGTTATGTTTTCAAATACCAGTAAATACAAATGTCCAACTGTATTACATTATGCACATCCACTATACAAGAGTTAGAGTTTACCAGGTTAACCACTGTAAGGTTATTTTCAATCAACCATTATGAGCTCTGTAAAGTATCACATTCCTCTTTGTATCTATCATGGTTCCTGCTCATTAAGTTTCAAGCAGTGAATGTATTACTTTCATAAATCAAGAAGCTTTTAGTTTCTCTCTTTATTTGTAAGGAGGTAGAGGCTCATAAGTGGTGTTGTGGCTTTTCTTTTATGTGTGTAGATTCCCACATAGATGGAGAGTCAAGGTCAGATTTTACATTCCCAGCTTTTAGTCACATAGCTCTTTTAACTTCAGTATTATAGAGGAAAAACACAGTGCTATGGGCATATGAGCAATTTCATAACCTACTAACATTGATGCACAGCTACATGGAAATAGTAGACAATATCTTAACTTCAGCTATCTTTGTAGATAAAGGGATTTTATATTCCTTATGTGCCTGTGTTTTTGTCTGAGTTGCTCTGCCATTAAATGGAGGCAGATAGAAAGTGTGTAGATGGAGAAACAGCAATGGCAGATCAGATGGTTGGAGTTCAACTCCATATATGCTCTGTTTGAGGCTTAGTGTGAGGTTTGACTTATATTTTATGTAACTACCTCAGAACAGTGCCTGATACACTAGAGTTCCTAAGTGAGTTTCAATATATCACCATTATTCATTAAGTGATTGCAGCTTTCTGCTATTATGGAGTTAGCTTTGAAGAAGTCTAAGAACATGTGATGTATGTCTGTATTGGTGCCAGTGGAGGTTAAGATGAATGGAAATTAGATAATGAATTTAGCTCATACACAACAATGATCTTGATGAGAAATAAACAATAAAACTTAAACTAGTGTCAGTCTCTTCTTGTCACGGTGCTCATGTATGTGTGCCAGAGCTTCTGCAACTTTGACAGACCCACACTACACAATGCTACCCAACTTTTGCATGTCTTTCTATAGGTAGAGTGAAAGAATCATTATAATGCTTGTACTGTTAATTGCTTATATATTGAAAATGGGTTTGTGAATCCTAAGAATGAAATAAAAGATTAAAAAGTGCTGATATTGTTCTGTTTCCACAGCAGACACAATCCCCCCAGACTTGTAGCTAACTCTGTAACAGAATACCAGTTGAAGCTGCCCTTTCCCCCTCCACATTTCCTATGGATCCAAAGGACCATTTCCTCCTGGCTTCCCTCCCCTACTCAGGCAGACACCCTGATTTACCACAAACCATTCCCTTCAGAACCAAGTAGGCTGCCTTTGGACCTTCTCTCTTTCTATCTTCCCCCAGGAGACCCAATCCCTCAGGCCTGTCCCTAGTACTGCAACAGTATCAAGATCCCTTCCCTGAAGGATATACTGCCTTCTCTTAAGGATGGAGAGGGTGGGAGGAGGGTTAGTGGGGGAGTGGGAGGGGAATGGGAGAAAGGGAGGAAGGGTCAATTTTTGAATGGAAAAATAAAAAATTAAAAAAAGATCCCTTCCCTCTTGCCTTGTCTCCATTGGATTCCACAGACCATCCCCTCCTGACTTCCCTTCCTGACTCATGCTTCATCCTAGCCTCCAGTATCAGCAGGCATTCCCTGTGAACACACCAGCCAAGCGGGCCAGTAAAACAGGCAACACAAAACCATCACACTTGCTTTAAATACAGAACAAACAGAAACCAAGTGTAGTTCTTTTTTTTCCCCTCTTGGCAATTTATTCTTTGAGGGGTCTACCACCTAGCTCCGAAATAATTACACAGATGCTTATTCTTACTTATAAATGCCCTGCCTTAGCTTGGCTGATTTCTAGTTAGTTTTTTTGTAATTTAAATTATTCCATCTACCTGTTGCCTCTGGGCTTTTACTTTTCTCTATTTCTATATATCTTTTCTTTTCTTTTTATTCTGTGTCTGGCTGTGTGGCTGGGTGACTGGCCCCTGGCATGTTCCTCTCCTCCTTTTCTTGTTCTTCCTCTTCTCTTTTTCACCCTCTATTTATTCTTCCTGCCTTACAGCACCCCTATCCCTTTCCTTCTACCTATTGGCCTTTCAGCTTTTTATTAGATCAATTACGTGTTTTAGACAAGCAAATAGCATAGCTTCACAGAGTTAAACCAATGCGCATAAAAGAATACAACACAACTTTGCATCAGTAAACCAATGTTAAACAGCATAAATAAATGTAACATATCTTCAAATAGTGTTCTACATTTTTTTCCTTTTTTTCTAAATAAAAAGTTTAAACTTGGGCTGGAGAGATGGCTCAGAAGTTAAGATCACTGACTGATCTTCCAAAGGTCCTGAGTTCAATTCCCAGCAACCACATGGTGGCTCACAACCATCTGTAATGAGATCTGATGCCCTCTTCGGGCCTGCAGATGTACATGCAGGCAGAATACTGTATACATAATAAATAATAAAACATTTTAAAAAAATAGAGAAAAAAAATCGTAAAGAATTACAAAGAAAAAAGTTTAAACTTTAACATAATAAATCTATATACAAGAAAAATAGTTGTCAAGTAAGAACTAAATTACAATAATCAGTCCATTTGCATTCAGCAAATTCAGAGAAAACACTTTACCTTTGATCTCATCTTAGTGACTCCCAAGTTTTATAACTAATTTACTTTATATCATAACTAAGGAAAAATTAACTGTAACTATTTAATCTTTAAGTCCACCAAAGACACCAGAAAGTTGTAATATTACCTAACAACAAAGACATCTGCCTGGACAGTCACCCAAAGTTCCTCTGCAACATTGTGACATTCATCTTGAACATACAAGCCTAGAATATTTGGCAGACTTGTCTTTGAAGCAGGAAATTTGAAGGACTGTCCTACCATGTTTTGGTAAACTTTGTCAGTTACTTTCCTCTGTGTTCTGCAGAATATGTACCAGACTCTTCTGTGAAGCAGAAATCTCAAAGAACTGTCCTGCCTTGTTTTGCAAAGTTCAGCAGTCTTTTTCCTGTGGGGTCTGCATGTCTAGTAGGCACAGCACACTGTCAACAATCAGGGTAAAAACAGGTTTTTTGCCCAAAGGGCTAGCCTTGCCACATTGAAAGCAAACCCTACATGGAGTTTCTTTGATGCTCATCATACTTTCATGAAGTAAATTGGTACAGGCAGGAGCAGATGTGTCTCACTGTCTTAAAGCCCTTTGTTATTGGATATCTTAAATGTCATTTTCTCTTTAGTTCTTTGAAGTGTTTGAAAACCATCTCTCTATTGAAATATATCTGTTTAACCTTGAAAACATGCCTAATGTGACGACAAGTTTCATTATGACAGATTAACTTCTAACTCCATTTCTTAATTATACATTGCATTTTAAAGGAGCTGCTTAGGTACAATGCCCAAACAAGAGAAGAAGAATATATAAAGTATAACAAAAAATAACTTTAAATTTGTATCAATATACCAAAATCCATGCTAATCCAAAGTAACTGAGATTAATAGTTATCATTTAATCCTATGTTACTATATTTCCATAAATGATAACATACATCCATAACCCACCAAATAACTGACAAGCACTGACCCTTCTCTTGGGAATGTGTTCATCATCTTCTCTAGACTTCTTCCTGTTTTTGTTGGCAAAGGCATATTTTGAGATCCTGAGAAAAGTGAGATAATGGC
This sequence comes from Ondatra zibethicus, assembly GCA_004026605.1. Classification (NCBI taxonomy): domain Eukaryota; kingdom Metazoa; phylum Chordata; class Mammalia; order Rodentia; family Cricetidae; genus Ondatra; species Ondatra zibethicus. The sequence goes on along the minus strand of PVIU01006984.1, from coordinate 55,214 downwards.
CAATCCTGTGAAGAACAGCTGTAACCTTTGTGTGTGTGTGTGTGTGTGTGTGTGTGTGTGTGTGTGTGTGTATATATATCACCTGTCAAGATTTAGGAGATCTTCCCCAATCACAGCTATTCCATATCAATTCTGAAGGACTCCATAGCCTATAGTCTCCTGTGGGAACAAAAGCAAAACCTCTTTTCCAAAGTAATGCAGTTGTGAGTTCCATTTTAAATTTAATACATTCTTAAAATATCAAGGTTTATTTATTTCATCAGTCCCTCTTTTAATCCTATGCCTCTCAGCAGATGTTGTTTGCTTATCAGTAATCAAAAAAAAAAAATCAAAGACTTCCATGCAGCTTTGGTTCTGCCTCTGCCCACTTCTCTGGTCCTGAAAGACAAGCAAAGCTCTTAACCTTCTTGGAGGTGCATTTGACCAAGAACTGCATTCAACACCTCAGCTATGGAATGCCAGTGCTCTACACTGTAGCAAACATTTTTTCTTAGTAGTTTCTTTTTTCTTAACCTGAAAAAGGCAGTTTAAATACTGTACTGTATAGCAGAACTTATTGAAGGAGCCATGTCTTTAAACTTTCTTGGAACTTATGGAAATTGGAAGTTTTTTTTTTTAACTCTATGCTCTTTACTCTTTGAAGGCTTGCAACCCAGGTCTCAAATAATCTCACAAAGAATTATTTTTAAGTATGTATGCCCTGCTTTAGCTTGGTTTATTTCTAGCCAGCTTTACTTAACTTAAATTATTCCATCTACCTTTTTCCTCTGGGCTTTTACCTTTCTCTCTTTCTGTATATATTTTCTTTTCTTCTTATTCTGTGACTAGCTCTGTTACTGTGTGGCTGGATGTTGGCATATTCCGTTCCTTCTCATTTTCTTGCTCCCCCTTTTCTCTTTTTTTACCCCCTATTTATTCTCTCTCTCTCTCTGTCAGCCCCCTATCCCTTTTCTGCTTAGTTATTGGCCATTCAGCTTTTCATTAGACCAATCAGATGCCTTAGACAGGTAAAGTAAAAGAGTTAAAAAATGCAGTGCAAATGAATGCAGCACACCTTTGCATCATTAAACAGAGGTTCCACAACAAAAACAAGTGTAACACATACTCAACTAATATTTTACAGCAACCATGGAACAAAACACCCACACAACATAGACAAATCCCCAGTAATCAGCAACTAGACCTATAATCATCCCAAACCCAGATGTCTAGATGCCAGCATAAGGACAGAATCAATAACAGAAAGAATAGTATGTCTCCACTAGAGTCCAGGTATTATACCACGGCAGACCCTGACTATTCCTACATCACTGAAACAAAAGAAAAAGACTGTATGACAAACTCTATGAAGATATCAGGGGTCTTACGTAGGAAATGAAAAAACAACACAAATGATTGGAGGAAATGAATGAATCCCTTAAAGTCAAGAAAAAAAAAACACAAACATTTGAAGGAAACAAAATTTTCCAAGAACAGAATATAAAAACAGAAGCAATAAAGAAAACACAAACAGAGAGAATTCTGAAAATAAAAAATCTAGGAATTTGAACAGAAACTACAGAGACAAGCTTTACCAACAGAATATAAGAAAGAGGTAGAAGAGAGAATCTCAGTCATTGAAGATAAGCTATAAGAAAAAAATTGCTATATAAGTCAAGACATTGTCAAATCTAAAAATATTCTTGTTACAAAACATCAAGAAAATCTGGGACAGTACAAAAAGACCAAAGTTTAACAGGACTAGAAGAAGAAGAATCCTAGCACAAAGGCCCAGAAAGTATTTCAACAAAATCATAGAATTAAATTATTGTAATCTATAAAGAAGATGTCTATAAAAGTACAAGAAGTTTACAGATGACCAAATAGATTGGACCAGAAAAGAAAGTCCCTATGTGAAATAATAAGCAAAACACTATACATACAGAAGAAATAAATATCGTAAAAAGCATCAAGGTGGAAAACCCAAATAACTTATAAAGGAAGACCTATTAAAATTACATCTAACTTCTCAATGGAGACTCTAAAAGCTAAAAGAGTCTGTATAGATGTGGTATAGGAAGTTCTTCTGTTCCTGTGTTGCTTTCATTGGTTAAATGAATAAAGAAACTGCTTTGGGCCTGATAGGATAGAACTTAAGTAGGTGGAGAAGATAGAACTGAATGCTGGGAAGCAGGGCAGAGTGAGAGAAGCCATGGGTCCTCCCACCTGAGATGGACACCGGTTAAAATCTTGCTGGTAAGCCACCGTCACATGGTGATACACAGATTAATAGAAATGGGTTAAATTAAGATGTAAGTATTAGCCAGTAAGGAACTAGAGATAATGGGCCAGGCAGTGTTTAAATGAATACAGTTTCTGTGTGGTTATTTTGGGGCTAAGCTAGCCAGGTGGCCAGGATGAAAAGCAGACCCTTTCTCCATCAACATAGATGTGCTACAGACTCTATGAGACCACAGATGCCAGCCCAGACTACTATTACCAGCAAAACTTTCAATCACCATAGATGGAGAAAACAAGATATTCATAATAAATCCATATTTAAACAATATCTTCGATTTACAAATGCAGTCTTGCAGAAGGTTCTAGAAGAGAATTCCAAACCAAGGAGGTTAAGTACAGCTATGAAAACACAGGAAATAAATAATCTCAAATCAGCAAAACCAAAAGAAGGGACACACACACTCATACACACCCTACCATCACCAGCAGCAAACCATCCAAACCACCACCACCAACAACAAGAACAGCAATATAACAGAAGTCAATAAACATTAGTCATTAATATCTTTCAATTTCAATGGTCTCAATTGTCCAATAAAAAGACAGGGACAAACAGAATGGATAAAAAAATGGTCCCATCCTTCTGCTGCTTTAGAGAAACACATGTAAATAACAAAGAAAAATATTACCTCAGGGCAAAATGTTGGAAAGGTATATTCTACACAGGTGAATCAATAGAGCAAGCTGGTGTAACAACACAAAAGAATAAACTCAGCAACTCATTGTACTTGCCACAAAATTGGTCACATACAAATCTCAACAGATACTGGAATATTGACATAACTACTAAACCTTTCAGGTCTCCAAGTATTAAAACTGGATATCAACAACAGCAGAAACAACACAAAGCTTAAAAGCTCATGGAAATTGGGCATCTCTGTAGTGAATAAAAAATGGGTCAAAACAGAAAGCAAGAAAGAAGTTAAAGATTTCCTAGTATTCACTGAAAATGAATACACAATGTGCCCAAACTTATGAGACACAATGAAGCAGTTCTGAGAGGAAAGGTTCATATCACTCTCTTACTAGCAACTAACAGAACTACTGGAAGCTCTAGAACAAAAAGAAGCAGGCAATCCCAAGTGGAGTGAAGAGCAGAAAATCAAACTGATAGCTGAAATCAGTAAAATATAACAAAGAAAAAAATTAAAAGAATAAATGAAAAATAAAATAGAAAGAGAACAATACAAAGCATCAAAGAAAGTTACATCTTTGAAAAAAAATCAAGAGACAAAGTCTTATCCAAACTAACTGAACAACACAAAATCATAATAAAAAAGATATAAAATTAACTAGAAAAAAATCAATATCCTTTCTATACACAAATGATAAGAGAACTGAAAAGGAAATCAGGGTAACATCATTTTCACAATGGCATCAAATAATATAAAATATCTTGGTGTAAGTCTAATCAAGCAAGTGAAATATTTCAAGTATTTGAAGAAAGAAACTGAAAAATATATTAGAGATGGAAAGATCTTTCATGCTCAGGGGTTGGTAATATTAATGTACTAAATATGACCATCCTACACAAAGAAATTTACAGATTCAATGCAATTCCCATCAAAACTCCAACACAATTTTGTGCAGACATTTTAAGGACAATTCTCAACTTTACAAGGAAAAACAAAAACAAAACAAAACAACAGAACAACAACAACATACCAAAGAGGATAACTAAAACAATCCCAAATGATAAAAGAACTGCTAAAGGTATCATCATCCTTAATTTCAAGTTGTACTACAGAGCTGTAGTGATAAAATCCTGCATGATATTGGTATAAAAGCAGACATAGGAATCAACGGAATTGAATCAAGATCCAGACATACTTCCACATACTTATGGACACCTTATTTTTGATTAAGAAGCTGGAAATACACACTGGAAAAATGAAAGCATCTTCAACAAATAGTTCTGGTCTTAATTAATGACTGCATTTAAAAGAATGCAAACAGACTGACATCTGTCAACCTGAACAGAACTCAAGTCCAAGTGGAACAAAGACCCCAACATAAAACAAGATACACTGAATCTGATAGACCAGAACATAAGGAATATCCTGTAACAGATTGGTATAGGAGACACCTTTCTGAACAGAACACTAAGATAAACAATTAATAAATGGTACCTCACAAAACTGAAAAGTTTCTATAAGGCAAAGGACACAGTTAGTAGAACAATGTGTAATTCTACAAAATGGGGAAACATGTTTTTAAAATATTCCACATTCAGTAGAGTTCTGATATTGAAAATACATAAAGAGTCCAAAAAGCCATATATCAAAACAGCCAAAGAATACAATTTAAAAATAAGGTGTAGACCTTAACATAGAATTCTCAATAGAGAATCTCAATAGGCTGAGAAACACTTAAAAATATTCAACATCCTAAGCCATCAGGAAAATACAAATCAAAACTATTTTGTGATTACATTATACACTTGTCACAATGGTACAGATCAATAACAAGAGACAGCTCATCCTGGGGAGTATGTTGTTGGAGGGAGGTCACTTGTTGGTTCCTGGCTGTGCAGCTAGCTGAGACCTGAAATAATCACATAGAAACTGTATTAATTAAAACATCTCTTGGCCCATTAGCTCTAACTTCTTATTGGCTATATCTTACATCTTAATTTAACCCATTTCTATTAATCTGTACATTACCATGAGGTCATGGCTTACCAGCAAATTTTCAGCATTCTGTCTCTGGCGGCGGCTCCATGGCTTCTCTCTGACTCTGCCCTTCTTCCTCCCAGCATTCAGCTTAGTTTTCCCTGCCTAGCTAAATTCTGCCCTGCTATAGGTCAAAAGCAGTTTCATTATTCATTAATGGTAATCACAACATACAGAGGGAAATCTTACATCAGTATGTAGCAAGGAGAACTCGTCCATGCTATTGGGTGTTCAAACTTGTACAACTACTATGGAAATCAATGAAGAGTTTCTTCAGAATACTGGGAATTTATCTACTTCAAGACCCAGCTATTTCACTCTTGAGCATATACCATTCAACCATAAAGATACTTACTCAACTGTGTTCATTGCAGCTTTATTCATAATAGCCAGAAGCAGGAAACTATCTATTTGTCCCTCAACTGAAGAATGGATAAGAAAATGTATTATATCTACTCAATAAAATTTTCTGGCAAATTTATAGAGCAATAGAAAATCATCCTGAGTGAGGTAATCCAGAACCAGAAAGACAAGCATGATACGTCCTTACTTATAAGTGGATGTTAGCTATGAAGACATGATACATGATAATCATGCTATAGTCCACAGACCCAGTGGGGTTAAGTAAAGAGGAAGGCTCTAGGGGAAATTCATGGATCTTCCTGGGAAGGGAAAATAGAGATTTTTCAGGTTGACTTGAGATATGTGAGGATGGGAGTGGGAGGAATCAAATGGGAGAAAGGGATGGAGGGGAAGGTAATGGGTAGAGATGGCTGAAATTATTTGGGAGGTGGTGTGGAAACCTAGTACAGTAAAGACTTCCTGGGATCTATGATAGTGATCCCAGTGAGGACTCCAAGTAATGGGACTACAGAGTGTGAACTCTTCATTTCCTATAGCCAGGCAAGCTCTTGGTAGCAGAACTGGGTTGCATTTGATTGAGTTGTTGCCTGAGAGAGTCCTGTGGAGATTTCCAAACAACCCAAGCTGTTAGGACATGGTTGATCTCTTCAAACTGACTGGAAGTCCCCATTTCTGTGGAACAACTTCTAAAATGCTCATTGAACTTGGAGAGGTAGAGTTGGTGCCTAGAGGGAGTTCTTTTCTCTTTGGTGCAGGAAGGTATTCTGCAGCCTTCTAAAAGAGAAATGTGGATATCAACCCAGCCTCAAAACCTTGCACCTACAGGATTACACTGATGGCAGTGGCCATTTAAGCAGTGTTGGGCATGGGCTCCCTCTCGAGGAGTAGGGCTTAAATGAAATCAGATATTGGTTGACCACTTCCTCAAGTTCTGCATCACCATTAGCCCAGCACATATAATGAGCAGGAAAGACTGTTTCTCATATTCAATTGTTGTCCCTTGGAGGCCTGCTCTTTTCTGAAAGATGAGGGAGTCAATTTTGAGGAGAGAGAAAGCTAGGGGTAACTGAGAGAAGTGGAGGGAGTGGAATCTTTGGTTGGGATGTAGTATATGAGAGATGATTCTATTTTCAATTTTAAAAAAGTGCCTGTATGTCTGACTTTGAGCTAGATATTTTTTTATCATAGCTTTTTGGGTCATTCAGACAAGTCAAATTAGTTGGGAAGAACTCAAAACAGAGATTTGGGTACCATTAGACTGAATGACTCTTAATATGGAGGTTTCCAATTCTTTTGTAAATGATCTTTTTGTCCCCTGTACCAAGTCATATATTAAGAATATTTAACTAAATATTTTGTTTATAGCTCATACAAATGCCAGCAACACAAATCTGAGTGTGATCATATGGCTTTATTGACACAAAAAGAACTGTCAAACTTAAACTCAGCTTTCAATTTGATATAAAGGAATATTTTCTCCACAAAAAATACATAAGGCTTAATGACATGTATCATTAATTATAAAATATTTTCATAAAATTGTTCTCAGATGATCTATATTTACTAGTGCCCTCCTGCTCTCTCTCTCTCTCTCTCTCTCTCTCTCTCTCTCTCTCTCTCACTCTCGCTCTGTGTGTGTGTGTGTGTAAAAGATTCTTTATAGACAACCTGTCTTATGCTACACAGTACTGCTATTACGCTATTATGAATGCATTTTTTTTTCTGGTGACTAGTCTATGCCTCTTTTTGGGTGAATAATGAAGGCATGTCATATCTTTAAGGTACATTTTACTTACAATAACTGTTTAATGTTCTTTCCTATCTTCAGAAAATACTGAAAATTGAATAACTCAATGCCTTATAGATTTATTGTTTAAATATTCTGAAACACAGGAGTACAAACTCTGCAGGGAGATTCATGCTCCTTTTTCCCCAGAACCCATTGTCGTCCTTTTGCTTCAGTATCCAGTTCATGAGCGTTCAGGTGTGAGCTACCACAATGAAATAGAGGTTTCCTAGTACTTTCCTTTTGAATATTTAATTTTAACTCTTTTAGGAATGGAAATTAGCACATAATTGAAAAAAGATGAGTTGAATAATTTTCATCAATGAAAGCATTAACTTGTGGTTTTGATGAGTAAAATATTTTGTGACATCACTCATTGAAAATCACTTGAAGGAAGGTTGTGACACAACTTAGGAGTGAAATGTATATGTCTAAGTAAGGATTTCCTTTTTTAAAAAACCTAACGCAACTGCATTGGATCCATCTAAGAAACTCCCTTTATCCAGCAATTAATCTTTAGTACCATAAGATTGTGTATTCTGTAAGACTGAGGGGAGATGTTATTGAACTTAATCATTTACACATAGCTTAACACCCAGCTAATCAGAAGTTTCTTGGGTTCATCAGTTGCTGTTTAATCCATGGTGTAAGCCTCTACTGTTGAGATGAAGAGAGACAGTGCCCATGACATAAGGAGAAGAGCAGGAATACAGAACTTACAACATCAGGGGGAAAATATGAAGCCATGAATTCCATAAGTTGTATCTGTATCACCCCCATGTCTCCAAAGATGATTTAGTTTGGACATAGGACTCTTATGAAAGTAATGACACTTAATAAGACAATAATTAGAGTGGACTTCTAATCTAATGTTATTGATGCACTTATTTATAAAAAAGAAATGTGGACATAGATGAGCACACAGAATTTCTAGATAAAGCTGATGGTCAGAGTGGTCTGACTAGCCAAGGAATGCTGGCAGACCACCAGAAACTTGGGGTGAGGCAAGATGCAGGCCTGCCATCTCACCCTTCAGCAGACTCCACACTGTCTGTCAAGATCTCAGATTTCCAGCCCCTGAGAATTGTGAGACAATAAAGTTCTGTTTTCTGAACTGCTCAGCTTTTGCTTGCTGTAGAGCGTTGGGGAATGAGCACATGATTTCTCACAGTCCTTTAGTCGTATCCCTCCTGAAACTCAGTGACTTCACCCCAATGCTCAGAAGAAGCTGTCATTGCCAATTTTCTAGCACGTTTAAAGGGTTCCGATCAAACTAAGTTGTCTTTGGTTTCTCCATTTGTAAGAGTACTTCTACAGGTTTACAATATCATTATAAGAATTATGATTATTTTTCCTGCCAGATACTTTGTACGTTCAAACTTTGTTCTGCTCATCTCTTTCACAGTTTTCAGGCTTTTGGATTGAGACCCCTCACAAATTTGCCAACTGACCACTCCCCTGGGTTTATGGAGAGCCAGGTGATAAACTCATGTGTTCTACCTTATGTGTTTAATTCATGCCTTCGCTAATTGAATTAGAAATGAAAGCAGTGTGATTAATTCATATGAAACAAACGTATCTAATAATATACTTACATATTATTTTATTGAAAAGAAGATTAATACATTAAAATATTTGAAAGACTTGTGCTAAATATGGATTCTGTTTTTTTAAAAAAACACTCATTTACTATAAGAAAGTAGAAATTTTCCATGTCTTCAGTTTCACTCTTTTACATATACTGACTTAAATTCTTTTAAACATTTATTTTAAAATCTGTTATATGGTATTTTAGTTACATATATATGAGAGTAGAATAGACTTGCGTGTTGAAATGAAGCCCAGGGGTCTGTCATTTTGCTTTAATGGGTATCAAAATTTGACAATCAGTTTTGCAGTTCATTGCAATTATTTTTAATTCTTACTTTTTAATGGACTTATGGAATTTATACATGTTTGTTATCTATGAAAATCAGATGTCTGACAAAGCCTCATGTGTTTGAATATTTGGTCCCTAGCTAGTGAGTACTTTTTTTGGAAGGTCGTAGAAAATTGAGAAGGGTGGAGACCTGTGTCAGGAAGTAGGTCACTTTGGGGCAGGACTTCCTGTTTTGGAGACTGGTTCACTTTTCTTTTCTTTCTCTTATTAGTGTGAATGCCCTGTGGCCAGCCAGTTTTCTATCCCACCATCATGTCTTCTCAAACATGACAAACTGTATCCCTCCAGCCATGAATTAAAATTAAATTCTTCCTTGCAACAGCATGACCCCTGTCTGACTCCTACAATCTTTTCACTCCTTCTACAACAACCCCTGAGTTTTGGAACGAGGGTTGTGATACAGATGCTTAGGTACAAGCACTCTAGTCTCTTATTCTATGCACCTGGACCAGTTGTGGGTCTCTGTGTTAGTGTCCTTCTATTAAAAATGTGATTCTTTGGTGAGGGTTAAGGGATGCACTAATTCACGGGGATATGGATAAGTTATTAGTAATCAGTTTAACACTATGTCTTTAGCAGAATAACAGTAGTAGATTTTCCCTTTTAAAAGGGATCAGGAGAATTTGGGCAGAGGGAAAACAGGTCTGGCCCCTTTAAGAAAGAATGTCCCTTTGTCAGGCTGTTCCCTGCCACTCCCAGGACAGTGCAATTGTTACATGATGACCTGCACAGCGAAAAGAAACTATCTAAGGATGGATACCCTGGGCAGGACTCCTCAGGAAGAAGAGGGAAGACTCTTAACCTCTAGGCTCCCTCCTGACAAACCGCTAAACTAAGTGACTGGTGTTTCTGTTTTCTTGTCAATCTGTAAAGAACCTTCACTCTGTCATTTGGCGTCAGGATCTGTCATGGTTGTACTGTGTCCAGGACCCTTAAGATCTCTGTTTGACTTTGTGCTGCTCCCATTTTATCGGGTCCATAGCTGTGGCACTATTCCTAGGGCCCCAGGAAGATCTCTGCTACTTTCACTCTAACCCAGTGCTTGTTTTGTCAGCCCTCCCAGATTTCTAGCTGTCACAGCCAGCGGCCTCCCTCCCTCTCCCTCTCTCCCTGCTACTTTCTCTCTCTTTTCAACAATCACTTCACTTTAATATCTGAGTGAGCCTCCTTTCTAGGTCCTACAATTCTTTGTCCAGCCCATGAAATGAACTCAGCAGTACCTCTAGGTGACGACTCCTGACCCATGAGCCCTGTAACACACTAGGTTTCTACTTTGTTCCAGTGATGCCCCCCAATCATAATTAGTGGGAGTAAGAAAATATATAAATGAATAAACCAAGTAAGGAAGGCTGAAAACCATGTGGCCTTGTCTATAAAATTTTTAAAAGATGATGAATACATTATTCAGTAATTCAACTTTAGGGCCAGCAGATACTCATACTGAATTGGCTACTTGTTTAAAGCCTCATATTCCGTGTTTGGAATAATCTCAGTGTTTATTCAGTTTAATTGCTTCATCATACTATCACACAATTACCAAGACACTAAATAGACAATCCTTGTGTTTTCAAATCAAATATGTTTATTTTTCAAATAATCTCCAAATAAGATTGTCAGTATTGTGCTGGTGATTTGTTTCCGATATTATTTTGGAGGGTGTTACATGTCCTCTGTGGAAATTTTCATCTCAGGACTCGTATTTTATGAGGCTGAAACTCAATAAAACTGTAATTCCTTTTGGATGAGTCCCTCTATTGTATTAGACCATGCAATTTCTGGGCATGGTGCCTTAAAAATCAACTCTTTGTTTTTCTTTAAATATCTTCGAAAATTCAGTGTTTGTGTCAGTTTTGTTTCATTCTATGGTAAACCAAAATAGTATTTTCAAAAGATGTTTTCATTTTGACATTTATCTGTGGTCATCAAATTGCTTGCAGATCTTTCCTCCAGCTTAGCCATATTCATGGTTGGTGAATGTCTTTAATGAATTTGAACCTGTCATAAGCTGAATTGTAATGATCCTATTCTAACATAATCATGCATAGTTTAAATAAGAAGATTTAGGCATACAGCATAGAAAAATTACTTAATGGTAGGAGATTGTCAAATTAAAGCCAATGTCGTTATTAGTTCTTTTTTGTGGTTAAAAGCTTTAAATAAAATGCTCAAAATTTATGAATCAAGAGCAGCAGTGTAATTTGTTTATACATGGTTGTTGTATCTGTGTGTCTATGGATCTGCTTACTTTTATCTGTAGGCATCATCTATCTGCCTACCCATCTTTTTTATTTATCATTCATCTCTCTCTTAATTATTCCTTGGTCATCATCTTTTCTGTGAATCCAATGTTATTATCAGAATACTATAATGAGCAAGTCTAATGAAAGTACCTAAAAGCTGTGATTTTTTCTCGCATATTAAGGTATGATCGATAAATCAAAATTGGACATAACAAAGACATGTGAGATATTTTAATACAATCACACATTGTGAAATGATTACCAACAGTAGATCAATCTGCATATCAATATTTTGCCAAGTAATTATCCTTTAATTTTTTTGTGATAACACTTCAAATCTACTCTTTTGTCAAATATCCAGTTCGCAAATCTTGTTACTAATCCAAGTCAACACAATGTCCATTGGAACTCTAATACTAGTTAATCTCATTGCTGAAAGATTGACCAGTGTCTCTTTTTCCTCCCCTTCCAGGCCCTGTTACCCATTATTCTACCCTTTGCTCCTATGACTTCTATCTTTTTATATTATACATATAGGTATGTTCATGAAGTCTTGAAAATATCTCGTTACACATGTGAACATATTTTCTTATGTTCTAAAAATTCCACTTTAATCTTTGCATCTTTATTTATTAGTTTCTTGAAGATGATTTTTGATACTCTTTGGTTTGACGTCAGAAATAAACATGGACCATAAGACTTCCTGCCTTGCTTCCTTTCCACAATAACCAGTACTGAGAATGCCTTCTGACATTTTCTTAATTGTTTCCAATTTTATTTCCTCAGGATCAAACTTCAAATTACTATGTTCTATTTCTTTTATGTGAAGTTGACTTATTTATTTTGCTTGCAATCATTATACATAATGCAATACCTGTGATATTACTCATATGTATGATGATTGATAGTTTAAATTTAAGAATTCCAAGCTCAATCATAAACTTCTACCTGAAGTCCTGAAAAAAATAAAAATTAAAGAAATAATTTTAGGATTGCTTATTCAAGGGTTTTGGACTATATCTTGTAATATAAGTAAGAGAAAGGTAATACAAACTATCTGAATAGCTTCTCCTCCATCTTATTTAAAAATTAAGCATTGGAAGACTAGTCTTCATAATTTCTCTTAAGAACATTGACAGGGATATTGAAATTCCTTAAAGTGTTTGTGCGTGTGTGTGTGTGTGTGTGTGTGTGTGTGTGTGTGTGATCCCCACCTAAATATCATTCAATATTTCCTTAAAAATATTTTATAAGAAATCCTAATAATCAATATCCATTTATAAATTTATTCATTGCTGTTTTCCTCCTATGATTCATCATGGTCCATTAACATCTATACTAACTAAGTTTTTCCAAGTTATATGGAGATATTTTTATCAGGAAACCTAATCCAGGTTTATTATATTTAAAAGTAATCATGTACTATTTTATTAGAAAAGGCTCCGTTTACAAACAAAGATGACACACATATGCAAGGGAATATAGTTGTTAAATTGTCATTTGTTATTATGTTAGCTCAGAAGTTCCGCAATCTATTTCTTATAAGCTGAAGAGGCTGAGGTGTCACCAGGATGCATTAGTCCAAGTATGAAAGTATTAGGACCAGGGAAAACAATAGTGTCACAATTCTCATTTCAAAGCTGAAGGCCTGCAAACATAGAGGCATATCAGAGCAAGGCCTAGAATCTCATATTTTGGTAAATTGTAAATTGTAGTGTCCAAGAGCAAAAGGAGGTAGTGTTTAAACTCAGGTGGGAGAGCAAAGCATCATTTAGTTATTAATCATTACTTCATTTCTTTCCAGTTACCAACCCCCCAAATGGCTAGATGGTGCCTGTATATGTTGAGTTGTGATCTTCACACAGCACTGGTTTGACGTCCTTTCAGACACAATGAACATAATATTTGAGTAGTTGCTAGTTACTCCACCCAGTCCAACCAACAACTAAGGTTTATCATCACAGACATCTGTATAGTATTCCATCTAATATTATTTTAAATTTGGCATATTTCCATAAAGTTTATATTTTAAAATATAAAAATAATGAATTCAAAATGTAGAACTTTTAATGTAATTTACCTCCATAATTTCATAGGCAGTGGAATTATTGGTAAATATGGTTTTGTTGGAGTTGGTATGGCCTTGTTAGAGGAAGTGTGTCACTGTGGCGGTGGGTTTTGAGATTTCCTATGTCTCAGTTGAATTCCTATGGCTTGCAAGATGTAGAACTTCCAGGCACTCCTCCAGCATCCTGTCTGCTTGCTTGCTGCCATGTTCCCTGCCATGCTGATAATGGACTGAACTTTTGAACTGTAAGTGAGCCCCCTCAATTAAATGTTGCAATGGCCATGGTGTCTCTTCACAGCAATGGAAACCCTAACTAAGACACAAGTAACAGGCAGAAAATGTTCTCATTATAAACTAGTCCATAATTAAACAGTTTAAAATTTTACTGAAATATTTAATCATCTGCTTCTCATTTTACATACTAAAGAATTTTAACTATCTTATAATAGGTTATAGATGCACATTTTAATGATTTTAAATGAGCTGTTACAGTGTAGTGGGATGTGTGTTGTGTGGACGAACTGGAATTATTTGCTTCTTTTACTTACTAATTTGCCATGGCTTTTTGTGCTATAAGTAATCAAAATGGCACATATCTTGCATTGCAATTACACTAGAATACATTCTCAAATGTTGGAAATACTAGCTTTTATGAAATCACACATGCCCTTAAGAGCTTTAAAAATATTTTCTAAGAATTTACCATTTTATTCCACATGCTGATGCAGGTCAAATTTATCGCCTTTGAGTTTAAGAATGACTCATTGAAATGAATAAAGTTATAAAATATATCATAGGTCCTCATGGAAAATCTGCAGGGTCACACAACACTGACCTTATCCCTCTTGTTATCAACTATATCTCAAACCTTCAGCTGCAGAGTGTATTTTTGGTACTGAAAAACCAGTTTGGTCACATCACTAGTGGAGTGACTGAAGGCTTGGGTAATGGTCTATAAAACCTTTCCCATCTAGGTCACTGATTGGTTTGAGACTGTCACTGAGGTAGGTTAGAAAAACAGCTATTGCTGCCATGCAAAAACTGTCAAATCCTATGAAATGAGAATATGGTCTCAATTCCAGTAGACATATTTTCCATCTTGTTCCTAACTTATGACTGCTCAAGAGCACACACACACACACACACACACACACACACACACACACACATACCTTATGCACATTTTATTTCTTCCTTGCAAATATATTTGTTCTGGTATAAATCATCTCTGAAATCATGGTGTAGAAAATAAAATGTATCTTGATTAATTTGTCCAAATTGTGTCTTCACACAATTTTCTTTCCAGAATTTAACTTGTGCATTTTTTACTGAGGGGAATCTTCTCACATCCAATTTGTATCCTTTGTATCCCACTGTAGTTTGGTGATGTTAAAAAAATTTATATCTTTGTTTTTATTTTTAACTATATATCCCGAAATGCTGCTTAATAATCTAGAAGAAGCAACGTTTTCTCTAAATGATTCCAACAAATCAAAACAGAACAAGCACTTAGTTTGATCAGCAAAGAATGTTGAAATTTACTTAAGTAGTGAAGAATGTGGCTGTCTGACTTGGTGTTATGTTACACCTCATGGTCCAGGCATCTTGTTTGCCTTAAATGGTTTCACAAGCAGGAGGCTGACCCTGAGCGGATTCTCAGAGGCTGCAGAGAGAGCAGCTAAACAGCAGACTCAATGAGGTTGGAATTTCACACACTGTCTTATTCACGGAATTCAGGATACACAGAGAGCAGTTGTGGTTGAACTGCAGTTGCCCCGGGCTTTGCACCAGGAAGCAGAACCTTTCTCTACAAATAGTCTCTAGAAGTTCAAAACTAGTTGTCCATTATATTTAGTTTAAAAATCCAAACGTGTCTGGAAGAGGATTTGTGTACTCAATTGCTAACACTGAAGAAACCAGTTCATCAGCCCAAAATACTGAACTCCATCTCGAGTCAGGAGGGTCAATAGTATGTTCCAATAGACTTTGACATGCTGGGAGTAAATCCTACGTCTTCCCATTTTGTGTCTTTACAATTTCTACCAGTCTAGAGTGTGCATGTCTTTGCTTATGTGCCTGGCTTAATAACAATAAATGCTTTTCAAACAGTCAGTAAGGAAACTTAAATTATTAGTATGGAATTATGATGAGAACAGGATACAGAAACTGATCAGGTAGTTAACTTTAAGTACGTACCCCAAAGGTGAACAGTTTTGAATTTTGACCCTTGTCCTTGACTAGAAACCTGAAATGACTTTGGTTTTCTTGGCAATTCTGTTATTGTAGGAAGCCAGGGCTGCCACAAGGGAGGTCTGGCTTAATTCTCTTGCCTTAAGAGAGCACCCTGATGAATTATTTTTCAGTAGCATATCCCTTTCTTCCAGTAAACAGACAGCAAAATTTTGATCATGATGTCTAATTAAAATAATGAGGTTATTTGTGTCTACTTTTACCAGAAGCAAAAAGTCAGAGTTGAACACACACACTTGAACATATTTTTAAAACATTAAAATATTCACTTGTTTTCATTGTTAAGTGATCTGTATTTGTTGCTTTACATTATATCAATTTATTACAAATATTGGGTGATACTGCAAAACATTTCTCCAACTTGGTTACCATACATTGAACTCATTTAAATTTTATTAAAATATTTTTTAAGTTTTTTTGTTTCCTAGAATGTAAAATTCAATATTTTATATTTAAAAAATACATATCAGCAGGGATATTTGAATAAAATACATGAAGTGAAATTTCTCATACAAATTGTCCATCTTATTTGTTATACCATGATGTGTGTGTGTTATTATGTGTATGTACTATTATGTATGTGCGTTAGTGTCTGTTATGTGTGTATGTCTTTTATTATGAGTATATATTATTGTGTATGTTTATGTGCATGTATGTGCATGTGTTTATGCTTGTGCATGCGTGTGTATATGTAGGCCAAATGTCAACTTCAGATATTTTTCTCTCTCAGTCTATACCTCAATCCTTGAGACAGAATCTCTTACTGAATCCAGAGCTCACCAAAACTGCAAGATCAGTTGGAGAGGAAGCATTAGGAATTGGTCTGAATCTGTTTCCTAAGCTAGGTTTCAGGGAAGATCTCCCATCCCAGACTTCTATTTTAAATGTGTGTACTATGGATCTGAACTCAAGGCCTTGTGCTAGTGTAACAAGCAACTCATTGACGACCCAAATTCCAGGTTCATGACTAGTTGGTAGACTATTATAGCAAGCAGTAATTCTAAAGGAATAGAATCTCACAAGGCTCTGAAAAAGCTAACTTGTGAAGCTCTCCAGTTTAGTAAAATAGACAAAAGTTTGAAGAACAAGAAAAAAAATGTTATCCACACAGTTGTATTGTCAACAGTGGTACAGTATTTCAGTCTTTCAGGCTACCACCTAGAGAATTCTGAGAATACACAAAATGTCCATTGGAGAAAAAACAATAGATAGCTGTGGTTGTTTGGATCATATGTCCCTCCACTGTGGGAAGCATTTGATTACTTTGTCACCAATTGGTGGCACTGTTTGGGAAGGCTTAGGCAGTGTGGCCTTGTTGGAAGTAGTCTTTGAGGTTTCAGAGACTATGTATTATTTCCAGTTTGCTGCCCACAATTTGAGATGCAAGCTCTCAGTTCTGGCTGTCACCTTCCTGGCTGTCACCTTCCTGCCTGCTGCTACACTTCTCTGCCATTATGGGGTTAGAATCTCATCCGTCTGAAACCCTAAGCCCAAAATGCATTCTTCCTTCTGGAAATTGCTTTGCTCAGGTGTTTCATTGTCACAATAGGAAAATAACTAAAACAGTAGCATTGGTATCACATTGTTGTCTCAAACAGTGATGGTTAAATGACCCTGTTCTGTAGATTCCATACGCTCCAATCTGTGCAAGTTTCCTTACCTAGTAAACATGCTTGCATGTGTACTCTGAGTGATCTGTACAAGAGTTTCCTACACAACTATGTCTATGAATAGTATGATTACCCACCATGACAAACTGGATGAAAAAAGCCCCCAATAACCTATTCCTGGTGTATTTCCAAACTCTGACAACACACCATAACATGGAGAAATCAGTGGCTGAAAACCTTTCCTCAAGACTTTTTCAAAAGAACTGTACAGAGACTGGGGGTGATTAAATGACTAAAGAGATTAGCTAGTGGGAGGCACAAAAGCCTAAGAAAAAAACTTGGTTCCAGTGGTAGGTTTCAGATTCCATGCTGTGCTGCAATGCTGAATTGAACTATTTTCAGAAAATATATCGAGATCCCTAACATGGATGTTCTTAAGGAGCTTCGATAAATAAAAGTACTTTAAACCAGCATCAGTTTTGTGTTCCAAAGTTGAGTCTATTCAGACTTTTAAAGTGCTATAGGCAGCTAAGGATTGGGGAAAGTGGGAGAAATTATCTTTCCCAGGGAAGAGAACATATCTTGCTTACCAAATAGCAAATGGTCAGCTCTGAAATCATACATGCACGTAACATTATGCATATGAACCAGGGAGTGATTCAGAATATATATGAATATGAGTGTACATGTATGCGTGCAATAAAAATTAATGAAAATAGAGCACAAGAACTTAAAAGAGAGCATGGATGGGCATGAAGAGGGGTTGGAGAGAGGACAGGGAAGGGTGAAGTGTTGTAAGGATTATATAAGTGTTGTAAGGATTTGTTATAATCTCAAAAAGAATAAAGAAAATTGGAAGAGAATTCAGAAAATAACATTGGTAGTGTGTCTTCCAGTATAGCTAAAAGCAAGATATTGTGCTAATGTTTTTGTGTTCTTCAGATTTATAGAATGCATTGAAATAAGGAGCTGGGTTCTATAGCTAAAAAAAATTGCAAATGATATAAAGTGAGTAGTATGAGGAAAATCAATCTTACCTGTTTAAAAGAAAAAGAAAAAGAAATCTCATGCCTTTATTACATGGAAAAGGTAAGTAAATGTATTAGCCAACATGCTTATATTTACTCAGATAATATTTTAGAGACTAGCTGAAGACCCCCATTTTTTCCTGTCCAGATTTAAACATTTTATTTCAATGTGTTTTCAGCTTAGAAAGAATTACACAGAAGTCGTCCACAATGTAAAGAAGTGGCTTGAAACTATTTCTTAATGAGAAGTTTAAATACACGTATAAACCCAGCACACTCCTCCTCAAAACACAGTTAGTTTTTCATTAAATTCTAGTGATATTTCTCATTAACAGCAATTTCTATTTAAAAATATTTGAAGCTCCAGTTACTGGATCTGGAACCAAAATAATTCTTCCAATTTGAGAACAAGAATCAAGATTCAGAATGGATTTCAGTTAATAAAAATTTGTTGTTCTCAGGACAGATCTGGAGATAACCAAATTATAGAATAACAAACACATAATTTCATCCCTCTTTCATTTATCTCTTTTAACAAAGAAGCCTAAAATTTCTTTATTTCTACCAAGGTGTAAAATAAAATGCTACAGTACTGTGAATATGCCATACAGATGTCATTATCTCTTTAGTCTTGGCAGCTCCAGCCCCAGGCAAAAATGTGAGGGAGATTGACACTGACATTGCTAACTCTACTGTAGGCAGCTTTACCTCTTCCTGGGAGGGTTTTTTTTTTCCCATTTTAAGGAACTCTCTATTCTGGTAAAGTTTTCTGTGCCCTGCCAATTAAATCAGTCTTCAGCAAAGGGATCAACTACACTTCTTCATTGCTCACTGCCAATTTCAACAAGGTATTACTTTACTATAATCCTTGGCATTTTAAGCCATCTTTTTAATTGTGGGTTCTGTGGCTTTATCCACTGGAAAAGCAAATCAACTACTTAAAGACCCATCTTCCTGGAGGAAAAAGCTAGAGCTTCCTTGCTTTCTCTTTGTTTTCTCTCCCTTACCTCTTTCTATATCTTCCTCACTCTCTCCCTCCCTATTTCTCTTCCTTTTCCACTTCTCACTTCTCTCCCTCCCTCTCTACCTTGCTAACACCTCTCTCTCTCTCTCTCTCTCTCTCTCTCTCTCTCTCTCTCTCTGTGTGTGTGTGTGTGTGTGTGTGTGTGTGTGTGTGTGTGTGTGAGAGAGAGAGAGAGAGAGAGAGAGAGAGAGAGAGAGAGAGAGAGAGAGAGGATTTACCAGTGTTATTTCTCAAAGCAAACATGACTGATTGGAGGATTACTGCTCCATTAGTGATTACTAGGTCACCAATTAATCCTCCTGACCACTCAGTCAGCAGTGACCATTGGTGGCAGTCAGTATACAAGGAGTCTGTCATTGTTTGCAGATCTGTGTCTTAGTTTTATGACCAGGGCAACATATTGTTCAAGCTGAGCCCTGTCAATCTTGATTGTTTCACACTAGAGCAGCGAGGGTTCTGTTGTCATTTCCAGGTTATTAATATTGATTTAAATCTGCTAGGATGGTGTCTCCTTGAAACCTTTCTTCTGGTCACATCTGATAGGATTGTTTGCATTAGTCCGCATAGTCATCCAGCAATTATCTGACATCTACCAGCCTCTGTACCACCATGTGACCAAAACTAAATATCTCAACATCCAGCTTCAGCCTGGTGGAATATTACCATTGGTGAACTAGCTTTTTTAAGGAGTCTCATTTTAATCTGACTAGACTATAGAATCTGTAAGATAAGATATGCAGAGGACCACTAGTGAGCATACATTTTCATCTATAGTTAATGAGAATTCTGGATTGTAGTGAAAACTTGGTCTGTCATGTAAGCATGAAAAACAAAGTTCAAACCTCAACCCAAATAAAGAAAATCAAAACAAAAACAAACAAATAAGGAAATCTAGATGTGGTGGCTAGTGATGAAACTATGGAGTCCTATAGATCTTTGGGCCTCTCTAGCCAGTCATGCTAGCCTAATCTGCAAGCCTTGGGCCCTAGTGAAAAAACAAACACCCTGTCACAAAAGAAGATTGATGTGGGATGCCCCTCTGTATGCTGTGAATATATTTTATTAACATTGGTTAATAAAGAATCTGCTTTGACCTATGGCAAGGCAGAATATAGGTAGGCAGGAAAACTAAACTGAATGCAGAGAGAAAAAAAGCAGAGTCAGGGAAATGCCAGGTATGCCTAAGGAGAAAGATGCCAGAAACTTACTGGTGAACCACAGCCTTGTGGTGATACACTGATTTAAAGAAATGGATTAATTAAAGATATAAGAGCTAGGTAGGAGTACACTTAAGCCACTGGCCAAATACTGTTGTAAGTAATAAAGTTTCTGTGTGATTATTTGGGTCTGGGTTTCCAGAAAACAAAAAAGCAGTCTCTATTTACAGAAGATAGGTAACTTAATGTTGAAGTCTGACCTCTATCTGCATACACACATGCACGTGTGTGCGCACACACACACACACACACACACACACACACACACACACACAAACAAATACATATACACAGTTACAACACTACCCAGCACAATACACCTTTGAAATTCAGCAATAACTTTTAGTGAAAATGAATGAAGCATAAAATATATCTTATAATTGAAATATTATTTTAGTGTATCCAAAGTCTAAGAAGAAATTCTTCTGGAAATAACTTCACTTTATATCTTATATTAACACAGGGATAGTAAACTTGAGATAATAGGGGACGTAACAATAGAAAACTTCTTCTTGCTTTTATATCTATACCATTTTACAAGGGGAAATAAGCTCATATTCATGCAGATCCAAGTTATTCTATGCATAAATATATGGGAATTGCTACTATACACAAATATTTTCTCTTTTGTTGTCTCTTCTGGAATTTTAGGCAAAATATTCTTATTGTTCGGGGAAAATTACACAAAGATTTTTGAAAAACTTTTATTTATACTTTGATTCTTTGTTTCTCCCCCTTCTTGTGTTTATTTATTCTGCATGATATTGTGTTTCTAGAAAATTATTTTAATATATCTATTTTATTTTTACAAAATTTCATTTCCCTTTAACTCTTTACCCTCCCATTATCCTTACTGTCCTCCCTTCCATTACTACCATTTGATCCCCTTAGGCATTTTCACACCATAAATACATACCTGATTTATCTATTTATAGAAAAATCTAGCTTCTCTATACTTGAGAAAACATTTTTTCCCTCTGAATCACATTCAATTTGCTTAACATGATTATCTTCATTTGCATCTACTTTCTGAAAAATGACACGATTTTGTTCTCCGATAAGTCCTTTGTGGATGTCATGTGTATTTGCTACACCTACTTTATCAAGTGTGTTGTTTGCTGACAGACACCTAGGCTGATTCCATAAGTTTCTTATCGAGAATACCACTATAGTCAACATCAAATGCAATTACCTCTGCTATGTGTTGATCCGGCGTTCTTCAGATACATTCTGGGAAATGGTAGACACCCATCATAAACTAGATTCACTTTTAGTTTTCTGTTGAAACTCAGTGCTACTGTTTACAGTGACTGAACTAGTTTGCATTCCCATGAACAATTTATAAGGGTTTTCCTTGTCCACATCATCACCAGAACTTATTATTCATTCTTTAATGACTGCAATTCTGAATGAGGAGAGATAGACCTTCAGAATTATTTTCATTTGTATTTTCCTAATAGACAGTGAGGGTGAATATTTCATTCATTTATTGGCCATTTCTCCTTCATCTTTTGGAATTCTCTGTTCATTAGTAGCACATTTATTCACTTGGTGGTTTTAGGCTTTGCTGTTTTGTTTTTAGTTATTTGTATATTCTCGGTATCAGTCCTCTTTCAGATGTATAGTTGGCAAATATTTCTCCCAATGTCTGGGCTGCATCTTGTTTCCTTTCCTGGGCAAGAAGCACTGTCATTTCCCAAACTCTCCTTTGTCAGTTCTTAGGATTGTTTTCTGAATGGTAGGGTTCCTTTCCAGAAAGCTCCTGTATGTGTCGAAGTTTTTACCCTATGTTTTTCTTCTAATAATTTCAGACCTCCAGGGCCTACATTAAGATCTTTAATCAATACAAATCATCAGGTGAGAGATGAAGTCAAGTTTTCTACTTCTGCTCATAGACATTCAATTTTCCCAGCACGCTTGCTGAAAGGGCTGTGTATTTTGTCCAATGTATTACTTTAGCATCAGTGTTAAAAATCAGATGACTGTAACTATACATGTTTAAATTTTCTTTAATCCACTATTCTCTTCCACTTTTTAATGCTTTTCATGGAAACATTCAAGTAAAATTGTTACACATAACATTTAAATTTCATTTCATTTTTGTCCTTGTTCTTTTCCCCTCCTGTCCTTTTGTCTTTCTCTCCCCTCCCATCATTCCTTTCTTCCATATTTTCTTTTTTAATTTGATATAGAGTCTTGTGTTTCAGCTCACATTTATCTTAATACTTGCTCTTTCTGTCTCAGCTTTCCTATGCCCAAATCAAAGACTTTTAGCAGCATATATAGACATACAGTTTTTCCTTGGCTTGGAAACTATTATAAAGAAGTGGAAAGCCTTAGATTACATTGTTTACTGGATAAGAAATCAGTATTTAATTTCATATATAATTATCATGATATAGATGTAAAATATATGAAACTTAGCTTAATTTATTTATCAAAATGAAGTAAAACATTAAAATTTTTAACATACAACTTCTAGATGTAATCAAAATAATATTGATAAAAGAGGAATATAATTAGTATCTCTTCATTCAGAAGACTAAAGAGGGCAACCCTTATATGTAGAATTGTATTAAGTACAATTATGTTACTTGTAAAAACAGTTATGTAGTTATGACCATAAACATTGGAAATTAAACGATTTTGTCATGACTACAGAAATTAATTTAGGTAGGTATGTTGATGAACAACTTTTCTCAGCTATTCACGAATCTCCTCTCTTGGGCATAGCTCCAAGATGGAGTGTTATGACTGATTTGTTTGAACTTGTCAGTTTTGAGAGTTGGAAACATTTGATAATTATTTTCCGAAGTGTAGCCTAAAAGTCTTTAGTAAAGCCAGAATATGATTTACAATGAATTTTAGCTTCCACATTTTTAAAATATATAGTTCATCTCATCAAGGAGTCAATATTTTTTCCTGAATCATTCCTATGTAGAGTAGTCACCATCCAAGTGATGTATGATGTAACATATCATAGCTTTTCAACTGTACACACAGTGTAATATCTGAGGAATCATGTATTCCATATAGAACTGCCTGCCTATGGAAAGCAACTGGTATGTATGTAGATAATAAAACATGACCCTGGATATCTTAACCCTCTCCCTATAGAGTCACAGAATTTTCTTTCGAGAGGATTTTTCATTATTTGAAGAATTTGCCCTTTTGTTAGAACTGATGCTATATAAAAATATATAAGATAAAACGTATCTGAATATTAGCATTATAGCTTCAGAACACTAATGGTTAAAACAAGATTTTAAAAAACTTCATAAGGCATAAATGTGAGGTTATGGGCAAAACAGAAAAGGTCTACTTGGAGAGGATCTTTCTTAGGGAGTTTTTAAGATATCCTAGTGATAATGTACTCAAATACATTTGAAATAAGAAGAAACGTGGAAAAGAATATTTAGCAAATAGTTTTTCTTCAATTTGTATGAAAGAATGATTCCAGATCAATTTTTGTAGCATCTATAGAGAAACTATCTTATGATAGGAACTGTTTTTATTTTTCAACTGTGAAGATGAAATTTTCTAAAGTACTTTTTTTTTTCCCAAGTCAGATATATTACTTTCCTAGAGCTACAGTGACACAACATGACTCAAACAGGAGAATTTTATAGCCTCCTTGTTTTAGAGTCTAGATGTCAAAATTAAAGTTTTTGGCAGAGTTATTCTACTGAGAACTGAGATGGAAAGACTGCCTTAAACTATTCTCTTTGGCTGTACACGACCATGCTCTTTATAAATGTCTTCATATAATCTTATATCCATGGACATCTTTGTATGCCTAATGTATATGAATCCCCCATATACTGGGACTCATACCTTATACAATGACTTCATTTTAACTGATGCCACAAAGTTACATCCTGAGGGTGGTTACATTTTAACAGCAGAGGGGAGGAGGATTAAGGAGGCATAAGCCAACAAACAGCTTTACTGATGTGTCATTTAAATGGACTCAGAGTCATTGAAACTATACACAAATGCAGTCCCATCACAATTAAAATATGAAATAGGTTTTTTTTCTAAAAATAAACTTCAAAATATTTTGTTATTTTTTTTGATTGACAACTCTATTTATAATGCTGATGTCTGGTAAAGGCTGACTTGCTTTCATTTCTGTATTTTTGTTTGAATACATTTTGTATTAGTTACATTGCTGTTTCTGTGATTTAAAAATATATGACCAAAGCAGCTCAAGGGTATAAGGGGTTATTTTGGCTCTTAGTTCCAGGAATATAGGTCATCATGGCAAAAACTAGGGCCACCTCATCACATATAGACCACAGTTAGAAAATAGAGATCACTAGATATTGGTGGTCATTTTCTCCATTTAATTCAGTTCATGACTCAGCTAATACAGGTATATTACCCAGAGTTAATTTGGGTCTTTTCACCTTAATTAACATTATTCAGATAAATCGCCTGCAGATTCACATTTATTTTTTTTCCTGGCTGGTTTTAAACCTCAGCAAATTGACAATAGAGATTAATCACCAAAATCATGAAAATAAAAGCATATATATGTGTTTGTGTGTGATTTTATATATATTTAAATTTGTGATTTAAATTTCTACATATATAGTGTGTTTGTGTACTGTCTTAGTTTCTGTTCGATTGCTACAAAAGTATACACTGACAAAGGCAATTTGTAAAAAACAGCATTTAATTCATGAATTCAGAGCTTGCTTACACTTCCAGAGAGTAAATTCATGATTATCATGACAGGAAGTAAGGTGGCAGGCAGGCAGGCAGGGCACTTGAACAGTAGTTGAGAACTTGCATCTTATAGTCAAAATGAAGACACAGAGAGAATAAGATTGGGCCTGGCATGGACTTTTGAAACCTCAAATACTAACCCCAGTGATTCACCTCCTCCAACAAGGCCACACCTCCTAATCCTTCCCAAACAGTTCACTACCTGACCATATTTTAGTTATTCAGAGGCATTTTAATGTTCCTTTCCATGGACTTTCATGCTTCATCTTTTTTATGCTTCCCCTACCCCAGATTGCTCCTACTTCCTCCAGGATAGTACATGCCTCTGTAACATATGTTCTGCATCATCTGACTATAGCTTCTCAGTGTTGGAGTTATAGATGTATGTCACTACACTCCTGCATCAGAATTTCCCCTTATCTATGGATCAGAAGTTCGCCTTGTCTTATCTTCCTTAACCCATAAGGAATGAATGACAATTCACAAAATATCCTGTTGCACCAAATCACAGGACCTATTAGTGCTTTTTATTGCATATTTTTCCATTATATTCTAAAGAATCATAAAGAATGAAAAATTCAGTATTGTGTTCATCTATTGTACTCTAGAGGACTTAAGAAAAATTATGCTTTTCCTATCGCTTAGTTACAGATCTAGGAACTTAGCATGCATTTCTTGAATTTGAGTGACTGAGTGGATGATGTCCTTACTATTTACTGAAAGAATGAATGCCTTTTAAAATTTTTCTATTTATTATTTGTGAAAAACTAGGCAATATTGTGTGTTACACTTTTTCCAGGATAAAGTCCTTATTCTAGAGTATATGGTTAATTTCTCTCTGCAGAAACAAACCTCATTATTCTCTTACTCTATACTTGGTGAGTAATGCCAGTGGGCAGATGCTCATAAAAGAAAACTGGGATTTAAATAAAGGATGACATCAACGTACTCAAGTCTCTTTTGAGTGATCATTATAGCACACTGACTCATTTCTATCCAATTGTACCACAGAAATAAAAACGAACAAGTTGGGCTTTCAACTTGAATGCAGTCGAATGAAATGACAATTCTATTTCAAATGATTACTCACCGTCTCACATTTGATAGTGCATGCGGTGCATGTGCCCACCTCACAACAACTTGAATGATTGTGTCCTAACTTGTGCTCCATCATAGAGACTTTGGTTGGCAATGAAGACTGATATGTGATTTCAGGGAAACATAATTAACAATGTGAGTTTTGTCATTATAGCTAGCATTTTTAATGATTATGGTGTGATAACCAGATGACAGCTAATTCCTTCCAAGAAGTATTCATTGTCTAACATGGGTGGTGGGGGGGCAGAATAAACCTAAAATACTCTGAATATAAATTTAAAATAAAATATCAAAACTACAAAATAAATTCAATGTTTTATTTTTTTCTACTCAAAAAGGCAAAATTTTTGAAAATCTGTATGTTAAATGACAAAAATTGTTCGAAAAGGTATGTGCTATGTCTTTATCTTAGTTGTATCTTGATCAAATTAATAAAAAATGAGAAAATTAGAATATTTATTAGAGCATGACTCTAAATTTTAGAGTATAAAGCAGTTATGTTGATTTGTTTTTCACATGACATTATTTAAATGTTATTTATACTTTCTTCTCTGTTTCTTCAATAAACATAGCAGTGAAATCTGTAAACATCAAGTTCTGATGGCTGAAACTAGCTTCACTGTAATTGTCCCTGGGGAAATATCAATGTGGGAAGTGAACAGGGTTTGATAATTGTTAAAATATCTCATACCTACAACATGGAATTTCATTATATTGTTTCATTATAAATCCAACTTATGCGTGATTTTTTAAATAGAATCATCATTCTATTTCTAGACATTTCTAGACAAATGTCTAGAAAAAATCAGTCTGTATGTATTAAAAAAACGCTCTTGTCTTTTTACAGAATTATTTGCTCTCCTTTACATGGAGAATGAATATCCTGTCTAGTTATATAAAGCTTTGCAATTGGAGCATTGATAGAATACTTTCACTAATAATGTTTCATTAAATCCACCCAGCAACACAGATAATTAAATTGTGGCTATGTTTTGATTTTCTCCATCCCTTTGGCAAATTGTAAAATCAAATTCAATTTCTTAGAGATTTCTAATGAAGTAGCAAATCTTTTCACATTTCTTCATTTGATTATGTTATTGTCTTCTTTTCCATCCACCTTCCCTTGATCCTCCCATATTAAACCCTCACTACCCATCTAACTTCATGTTCTTTAAAGGGGGCATCAGAAACAACAACAACAATCACTGAAAAGCTGGGAACCTGAGATGTGTCTGTTAACTATTCCTGACCATGGTGTCTGCGCTGGAGTGTGCTTGATATTTTCAGTGTCAACCCATTGATGACTTTCCATTTCTCAGAAGCTAATATTTACAAATAAGGTTTTGGTTAGCAGTCGGATTTCATTCCACTTTTCCTCCTCTGTGCTGGAATTTTGTCTGTCTTGAGCTTACACAGCTCTTGGGCATGCCATCCCAGGCCCTCTGATTGCATCAGTGCTTCAGTTGCATTTCGTCTAAAAACGGTTTCCCTCAAATTACCAGCAGCTCATGAGAGGCTCTACCAGCTCAGTTTGCCTTCTGTTCCTTTCATTTCAAATCAATTGATATTTTCAATATTTATTATTAATATCTTGCTTTTCAGGTATGAAGTGGTTGACTTTTTTCCTATGGAATCTTAATCGGCAACTTACTGATATTTAATATGCTTCTGACATTGGGAAGTGACTCTCCCCTATGAAACTTTTAAGGTAAGGTAAATAAGAAAGGAATTTGATGATTTTTAATTAGAGGGTATAATGATTTATGGGGAAATTAAGAAGTATTATGAAGAACTGAGAGTAGTGAATGAATATAGGAACTGCAAAGAAGGGTCAAGCATGTTGGCACAAGCCTTTAATCATAGTGCTCAAGAGTCAGAGACACAAGGTTCTCCGGGTTTGAACCTTGTGTCTACAGGTCTACAGATCAAGCTCCAGGACAGCCAAGGTTGCATAGATAGAAAACAGAACAGAACTGAACAAAACAAACAAAAGAAACCACGGAGAAAGGATGAGTTTAGATTAAGTTTAGGTTGTGGGAATGTGGTAGCCCAGGTAGGCATAGGCACTGAAGCCAGGCATGGAATAAACCAGTTCAGTTAACTTCAGTCTCCCAGCTTTTACCACTACTCAGTTTCAGTTTAGCTTCTAGCACAGATGTAGAATGGGAAACTCCTCTTCTCAGTTTATCAAAAGCATTACAGTACTCTATTTTCTTAGGAGACAGCATGAAGGAATACATATTAAGGAAGAATTTGCATGTGATTATGTCTTGCCATCTGGAAAATTCCTACTGAGAATTTGGTAACGTTTTTCTTTTCCTTAAATCTTATCTCCTTTCTCATAAAAAATTGTTGATATTCAAGCTGAAGAAAAGCAATATAAATGAGGTTTGTTTTGTACCAACATTTTTTAAAGCCAAAGACACTGGAAAAGCAAAATGTACCTCTTTTTTTAAGTAATGATAGAAATGAAAATGTTTAAACATGAAAATAGAATAAACATCCTTTTGCCTTTTCATGGAATATACATTCATAACATTTTTAAATAATAGATCTCAGTAGAAAATTTCAAATGAATGTTTGTGACATTAAAGATAAAATAAACAAGATCCTAAGATATGATATTCTTCATAGAAGAGAACTACAGACTTCAAAGGAGTGAAATGGCAAGAGTTATAGTGGGTAAAATATTTACAAGACTATTGTCAGTTGTTCCATTGTCTTGGAAGAAATTCTGGAAAGACCAAACATTTCTTGAATATAAATAGTCCTTTTATAAAAGGAGCTAAGATATTGTACCTGTATGAGCAACTGAGGAGTCTCCATTTTTGTCATCTAAAAAATTAAAAATTAAAAAACAGTTTAATGTATAGAACAGGATAAATTAATTACTTTATAGCAATAGGAAAATTGCTGGGGAAATGTGGTTAAAATTTGAAGTGTTTAGAATTTATTTTTAATATTTATTTTTGTTTTTATTATGTGTGTATATGTGAGTATAAATTTATGCACTTGAGTGTAGGTCCCTCAGAGGCAAAAAAGAGGGAATCTGGTGGCATATCTCTTAAGTTATTGGAAACTAAATCTGTGTCTTTTGCAAGAGCAGTATGGGCTCCTAATCAATGAACCATATCAATAGCTACAGTGTTCAGATTTTGAGGATCATCTGGCTTCACATTTCACGTGGATTCTCATCCACATGAATCTCTATGATTTGTCATTGTTATTGAAAATGGTTATGAAAAGTAGAGATAAGTTTGAAATATAATAAAGCATGCGAAGTGTTTAATATCTGGCTCCTACCTGACATCACTTGTTTAACAGGGTTATCTACTATCATTGTCTCATAGTTCTTCATGTCACTCTTAGTAGGTGGTTTTAATGTGATTATGAAATATCCACTTTCTGATCATAATAGTTAAAAACCTAAAAGCCAACTTTATGCTTCTCTCAGAACAGCTTTTGGATTTCAGTTGAAGGATTAGGGGCTGTGCAGAGGTGATTATCAGACTGCTTCCTGACAGCAAGTGTAATTTTCTTTTACTGTTCAACTATTACCTGTGCCACATATGTTTCTTATGATCAAGCACTCAACATATACCTTTTGTAGGTTAGAGAAAAGGTGAAAAAGAATTCATACAGGGTTGTGAGGGTTTCTCACTTTACTTACGAATGCAGGTGTAAGCCTGAGTCAGCGCTACCTAATTCTCAGTAATGGGTGAAAAGATTCATAATCACAATTTCTGATCATATCTTCTAAAATCACCCCAAGTCCCAGGTTTTGTAGACATTTGACTTGTGTATGGCTGTAGAAAGACAGGAAAAAATACCCATGGTTTTCCTATGATCTTATCCAATATAATTGCACAATAGTACTTTTACATTTATCCTCACCTCCATCATTCCAGAGTTGAATCTCTTCTCAAGAGAATAAAACTGCTAGAAACCAGAATGACAACATTCACACCACAAAATTGGGTCACATTGTTTAGTAGAACCTGTGGAAGAGATGAAGTATAAATTCAGAGCTGTCTAGATAAGTTATACCATTGATTCTAACACTGTTAATTCAACAATTGTGCTAATTGCAGAAAGTTGCAAGAAGCCTCATAGGTACCATAAATCCCACTCTGGTTTCTCTCTATAGTGACCACATCAGGGATTACCCAGCAAAACCAAGCAATCCTTATAAGACTCATAAATCAAAATTATACTCAAGAGGCTCACAAGGAATTTAATGATGCTCTTCTGCACTCTGTGTTTGATAATTTACTCAGCATGATTGCAAGAATTTGTACAAGTCCTTGCAGGGTCTATATTTGCAAAGACCAATACTTTTCAAACAAAAGGGTTGAGTCAGGTCTGTGAGGTGTTGGTAAAACCCAGAACTCCACATGCAGGTATCATATTATAGGGAGCAATTCACCTGTCTTGCGAGCCAATGGATTTTCATTGTTGTGTATATTGTTCACTTTGGATAAACACTGACAGATTTCAATTATGATAATGTGTAACTTGAAAGTTCTCCAGTTTCAGCTGATGAAAAGAAAACAAGAGCCAAAGTTGGACTAAAAAAAATTTAAAGGATAAAAAACTTGAAACAAATAACAACTATCATATAAAAAAGAATTATCTCATAGTTAAATATTTAGCATCCAATGTCTATTGATTTTTAACACCATTTTAAGGATTTCTTTAATATTTTAATTTGACCTTTTAACTCATTACTGATAATTATCATTTTTGAAATGAATTAACTGCTTTTAAGCACTCCAAAAATGTAAAAATCTTCAATAACACAAAGTAAATGTACTCATAAACATATGCAGGAAATATTGGGTGGCAATAGAGATGTCTTCACTCTAAACCTAGAGAGATTTAAATCTAAAGTCAAACTCTATCTACAAACCACCAAAAAGTATTAAAATCCATAAATATTCTGTGTGTCAATGTTTTCTAATTTAAGCGTATGAAGAAACACATACGCTTCCTTTGGCACTGCAATCTTTATATGGAGGAATGTGTGAGAATGGGCTATGATTCCTATGAGCTCAAAATACAGAACTGCTTTATATCCAGAGGTATGGCAGACAGTAGTTGATCTTGCATGACAACCCCATTAATGATATATACAAATATAACAATGCAATTTTCCAGTATGTTAGTGATATATCCTATCTTATTGCAGTTTTCAGTAATGCTTATGCCTTCAGCTAGAATTAAAAGAATTATTAAAAACCTATAACAATCATTTTGTAATAGTCACATAGTTCCAAAAGTCTATTGAGATGCCTATATGTTTGCTTTAGCCATAGAGAGGAAAAAATAGCAAAGGAACTGATATAAGATTTTCAGGCAAACTATTCTTAACTCACTCATCTGAGCATTCAAGTGAGAACTGCAAGATCAGAACAGAGAGCACAAAGAAACATCTGTACTCACACTCAAAGGCTGGGTACAACAACAGGACTAAACGGTTTTTATGATTGTTGTGCAATAAATGCTTATAATTAGAAATGGAATGTTTATAATTTCTTTCATGTTTCAACCACATTCTGAATCCATTCCTGCTGAATTGTGGCTCTACCTCCCTTTTTTATAATGCTATGTTCTATTGGTTTTTTGATTTAATTTATATTTGCCTTTTCCTAGTAGCCCTGTACATATGAAATTGGTTTTGTTTATATCATCTTAATAAAAACAATAAAAATATCATCATCTTACCAAATTCCAAACATTTGAGTCATTTGACTGGACTCCTTTAATATGATACATCCTCTCAGACTGTGGTTTTTGGGGATGCCAGTGACTACCTGTAGAAATGACTAATGCACCGTGACACCTAGTTGTCCTAACTGCATGAAGTCATGTGCTCTGCAGCTTACCCAAATATGTCAAATTGATGTTTCTAATTTTATTATGTTCTGGATAGTAACTTTACCATTCCATTGTTTACTGTCAAATAAAAGTAACTATTATAAATAATATTCCTCAAGACATTTACAAAAATATGCATATCAGTTTTTTCCCATTCATTTCCACGTCATTTCTCTTTATTGCAACTCTTTGAAAACAAAACAGATTTTTTTGGCAGACCTATTATAAACTTGTACCTAATTATAAATGGCAAGACAAATGGAAAGGTGAGTAATCGTTCAGCTAATTTATTTAGACATTAGATCAGATTATTTTTAATACTCCTGCATCAATAAGGAAAAAGAAAAATTTCTAATTTTGTTCTCTCTATAAACATAGTCAGCTAATAAATTGTCTTTTACTTTAGGAGGCAGAATAACAGAGGGATTAGGAAAGCTGTCTCAGGTCATTTTGTACGTATTTTTGTTGTCGCTGAAGTATGTAATCATTGGGTAAATATCTCTATCATGTGTAAAACTAGAGGACCACGAGGGGATGGTTCACCCACTGAGACAGTGTGCCTGAGCTAATGGTAGCTCACCAACTCCAGCTGGATTGGGAAAGAATGAGCATGTGATCAAACTGGACCCTCTAAATGTGGTTGACAATTGGGGCAGACTGGGGGACCAATGATAATGGCACTGGGATTTGTCTATACTGCATGTACTGGCTTTTTGGGATCCTATTCTCTTAGATGCACACCTTCCTAAGCCTGGATGTAGGGGGGAGAGGGCCTTGGACTTCCCACAGGGCAGGGTTTCTTGTCCTCTCTTAGGACTGGAGGGGAGTGGGGAGGAGGGTGTGTGTGGGGGAGCAGGAGGGAAGTGGGAGGAGGGGAGGAAGTGGGATTCTTTATAAAGTAATAAAAAATATATAAAAAACTAGAGTCCAAATGCTTTTATATTGAATATGATTTTTAAAAATTCAAGTGACATTTTATTAATATTTCAGATGGGTAAATATGAGCACTCATATGTGCCACAAACTTCATGTGGAGGTTACAAGGCAATTGATAGGAGTCAGTTCATTCCTTTCACCATATGGATGCCAGGAACCAAACTCAGGTTCTTAGAGCACACATCTTCACCTGCTGGGTCATCTTGCTAGTGCCTATTAAATAGAATTTTCATGAGGATCTTATCAGTGAATGTACATAGGAGTTTCATGACAATCCCTGGTAATAGATATTAATGCACAATTATATATATGAAATGTATATAATGTATACTATATCTATACAGATATTATTGCATATTATCACATATTATATATAATGAATTATTGATGATCATAGCTTTGAAAGGACCCATTCTCTTTGTGTCTTAATTGTTCAGAAAATGATTTGGATTTGACATAGAGGTTAAAAGTCAGGAAGTAGAAAAATAAAATGCTGAAAAATCAATTGGTACTGAATGAGGTTTAGAAGATGCCTCAGTGGGTTTACAGGAGTGGTGCTCTCCATTGTCATTGTGGTCCCTGGAAAGAAATGTAAATGATAATGCTTTGGTTAATCTTGTTTTCTCCTCTACAACTAAACAGAGGCCCCTCTTTTCTTTGACTAAATGTTGCTAGATGAGTTTATCTTACATTTTTTTTATTTAACTGCAATTGTATTATTTTGTAGCATGCTATGTTGTATATCTTGTTAACTTTGGGAAGTATAAAAGAACAGACAAGGCAATGCATCCTCCATTAATTGCGGTTAAATATATAAGACATAGAAATGTTAACATTTGTCCTTCAAACAAAGACAACTTTGCACAATTGTTTGTATCATTCGTGCATTGTTGGATTTTTTTTTTTTTTTTTGATTTTCAAGACAGCATTTCTTTGTAGCTTCGGAGCCTATCCTGGAACTAGTTTTTGTATACCTGTATTTTTTTAAAAAACTGCTAGTAGTTAACTTATAAATGTTCAGTTATAATATATTAAAAGTAACCCAATTTAAGCATGATGTTTTGGTCTTTATGACTACTTAAAAAATAGTAATTGCTTTAATATTTTTACTTTGATTTTTCATGTATAAGTTAATTTAGTTACTTTAGATATTATTAAATAGTACATATAAAAAAGAGGAATTTCACGATATTCTACAGCTACTGAGAGAAGAGTCCTGTGGGTGGATGGAAAACTTGCTTGTAATTGAGAGTACAGATAAACAGGTGGGTGTGAAGTGGGTCCCATTAACTCATAAACGCCTTCCAAGGTTTTGGCTTTTCTTTTGTTGGAAACTAATTTTGGTAAATTGCATGACTTCCTTTGTATTTTAGTAAATAACAGTAATGTTATCTCCTAACCAAAATAGACATTCCTGTATTGCTGGTCATTTATAAATTATGGATGCTCTAGCAGATACTAAGACATGGTATTCCTTCTAGCTTTGTGTGTGTGTGTGTGTGTGTGTGTGTGTGTGTGTGTGTTTGTGTTTGTGTAGGTGGGAAAGACTAGATACGAAATACTTTATTAAAACATGCTATTTGCTAATATATTTATAAAGGATATTATTAGAATGAGTCATGATTCTTTGGAAACCAGATTCTCCCTGGTGCCTTGCTCACTCTTGAGTAAGTTTCTTGTTTTGATGTTAACCATTTCAGAACTCTGGTGACTCATGACTATAAATAACATTGACTCCTAGGCAAACTTTTTCAGCACATGGAAAACGCAGTGAATTTTTTAAAGGGAATTTTTTTAAAAGGTACTGCAATCCACAGAGTTTTGAATGCTTCTGTTTGAGAAATGTGTCTCTTTACTTAGCCTCGGGACATAATTTTCACGCCCATGATTTGCAAAGTCCAAGAACCAATCTACATGTCTCTAATTGCAGAAAGTTTTAGCTTCATTTACCCTGGCTATGAGTGGCTAGTGTTGTGTCTAAATAATTTTCCCCTGTGCATTAACTGCCCTTGCTAGTGATATGATAATATAGTGATATCTAACATTGGTATTTCTAGAAACTATGCTATAAACAAGTCCTACAGACACATTAGAGTAATATAGGTCTTCTGGTTTCCCCTCTCTTTTGCTATTTTGGGCTTCAGATCAAATAAAGCAGCTTTTCTGGCTTGACTGTAATCCAGACACTTTATCTATAATAATCTTTCAAGTGTACATAGACCCTTCTCTTCACTAGGCTTCTGCTCATTTTTCTATCTCATAACAGAATAAAGATGATGGCTGTGCTATGAAACTTTTTATCGCCAGGAGATATGTTGAGGGTTTTCTCCTTCATAATACCCAAGTTCATGATATTCCCTGGTTGGTGATAGCCGTATAGAAGAATGCATGTTACACTCAAAGTTAATATCAGGATTTCAGATCAGATATGAAGC
Organism: Ondatra zibethicus; assembly: GCA_004026605.1. Taxonomy (NCBI): domain Eukaryota; kingdom Metazoa; phylum Chordata; class Mammalia; order Rodentia; family Cricetidae; genus Ondatra; species Ondatra zibethicus. The sequence continues at coordinate 19,660 of PVIU01006984.1, read as the reverse complement.
TTCTACTGTGTAGGAGTTTTCCTTTTGGAGCCAACATCCCCACCCATTGATGAAGAACTTGATACTGATTCTGGTTTTGCCCTCTTGTGCCTCTATTTGCTGGAAATAGAAAAGAAGCTTTAATTTCTGGTGACCTTTGCTTAAAACAGATATATCAGTCTCATAAGACATCAACATTTACAATCTGATATGCTATCTATGACAGATACATGGAGAAGAAGATCTAAACCAGAAAAAAATGAGTACATTTACCAAATGTCATAGCATTACTATATGTGATAAGGCTTAGCCAAGAAAAGATATGGGGAGTATGAAGTTTATGAGAAACAAGTTATACAATTAGGGGCAAGTTTAAGGATGGAAATATTGGTATCAGATCAATGACTTATTATTTCATTTAAAAACATTGAGTGAATTAATGTTCATTATAAAACTTTGACTGCTTTATTTGTACATCAGTATCAACAGACATAAATATACAAGTACATGTATATGTTGTGTATCTTTATAAATATTACCATTGTACAAATGGTAACTTTATTGTAAACAGGAAGGGCAATAAAAATTAATGAAAATACCTTTACTATTTCTTCAGGTTAAGTAGTTCAATTATTGTATGTGACTATGGCTTACACTATTTCTAGGGACTAGAAAGCTTATGAAAAATATTATTCATGTGTAAAAATAATAGAAAGAGGTAGAATAAAATAGTCAAAAGTTCATTCATTCAGATTGAGAGGTTCTATGTCAATCATACAAACTGGCTTCATGTCATAGCAGACAATGAGCCATAGCCCTGTATTCCATTTTTGCTTCATTTTGTCTTAATTTTCATTTATTTATTTTTGAAACTTAAAAAAGTTCAGATTAAAATTACATTTTTCCCTTCTTAGGTCTTTTTTCAAACCCTCCCATGTACTGCTGCCCACTCTTCTTTAAATTTATTGCCTCTTATTTTTACTAATTGTTGTTCCATGTATACACACACACGCACACACACACACACACACACACACACTCACACACACATTGCTAAATATAACCTGCTCAGTATGTATCATATTACCAGTATGTATATTTTCAGGGCTGAACATCTGGTGTTGGATAATCAATTGAGGTGTTCTTCTTGGAAAAGATTATTTCGCTTACGCTGAGCATTCCTCACTGGCCTTTGTGTATGGTTGAGGCCTCGTGAGTTTTCCCCATCCACTTTGGAATATCTATTGGTGTCATCCTTGTTCAACTCTTGTTTGGGCAATCACATTTGGTAGACCTTACGTATGAATCATCTGATATCACTAAAAGACAAAAATCTCATAGTAAATTGCTTGATATTTTCAGTCTCATAATTACCTGGCTCAACACATTTTCCACGTTATTCTCTGAACCTTAGGTACCAGAGTGTTTTGAAGGTATAACCATTAAGCCTGGTCTCCACAACTCTGCGTTTTGATTGACTGTGATTTGGGAGGGGGGTGCGACACTTTTATTGAGCAGATAAAGAACAAGAGACTGAGAAGCCATTCAAGATGCTTGTACATATAGTACTGAGAGGAATGATTACCTACATTTACTAGCCTTCTCTGACCACATCATTGTGAAGAGGGTATGTGGTTAAAAACAAAAAGCCCACTTGTGCCCACTGGTGCTGCCAGGATTTTGAATGTTGTCCATTTTAACAGTTCACACTCTATTTCATGTTCTTGTTGTTTGCAATTTGCTCATGACACAAGTTTTTAATTAGTTTTTAAAAGTGTCCTTGCCTCTGTATATCTTCCTTAGAGAGGTTTCCTCCATTTTTATTGAGATTTCAGTTTATATAGACATCCTTTGTCAAAGGTGCCTTTGTAATTAATTGAATAATTAATATCTCTGATTTATCTTTCCTTCTTTTGACTTCATTTTTCACATATCAAATATGTTCGATTTTAATGAAGTCCTGCTTTCTTAGTTACTTCTCTATTCCTTTTACGAAACTCCATGTCCAAGGCAACTCATAGGAGAAAGAGTTTCCTGCAGCTGACAGTTTGAGAGCGTGGGTCCCTGACAGTCTTGGTGGGAACACACAGCAGGCAGTCAGGCAGTCCTGGGGCTAGGCCAGCAGATGAGCTCTTACATTTGTCACACATTCATGAGAGAGGCAGGGGGATAGGAGTGAGAGAGGATAGAGGAGAGACACAGTGGGTGGGTGGAGATGGGCAGACAGGCACCGGCAAAAGGCATTATCTTTTAAAACCTCTACACCCAGCACAGTGGAGGGATACTATAGCACTATTACTAAAAACCCAGAGACAGAAATTGGGGGTAAATCTACAGGTCAGAAGAGCACAACAGTCAGTCTGGCTCTCACCTCTACCTCAGTCTGAAATGGCGATCCTGCCTCCGGGAATCTCAGAGAGAGACTGACTGAGAGCTGTATCCTCCTGCCTTCTATTCCTCTCTAGCTCTGGGATTAAAGGCGAGCACCACTACCGCCCGGTTTCTAAGGCAAACTAGTGTGGCCACTGGGTTTAAAAGCATGTGTGTTACCACGGCCTGCTCTGTAAGACTAATTAGTGCAGCTGTTTTACTCTCTGAACTCCAGGCAAGTTTTATTGATTAAAATCCAAATGAAATATCAGTACAGAACATGTCTGCCAACAAGGTCACACCTCCTAATCTTTCCCAAACTTTCCACTAACTGGGGTCAGAGCATCAGACATATTAGTCCATAAAGACCATAGTCATTCAGTCTACCATACTAGTGTATTGATTATTTCTCCCATAGACTTGCCTTCCATGTTGTACATAAAACGCCGTTGGTATGCAAGATCATATAGGTTTTCACTTGCATTACGTCCTAGGACTCCAAGAGTGTTGCAGTTCCTATTTAGGTCTATGATTCATCTCAGCTTTGTTTTGGTGAAGGGTGTCAATTATTGTGTTACTTTTTTCATAAATAGAGTGGTTCATACACATGTGTATCAACATGTGTATGAACATATATGTGTACATATGTCTCTCTGTGTGTGTATGTGGCCAGAGAAGGATATTAGTTGTCTTCTTATTTAGTTTTCCACCTTGTTCATTTGAGACAGGGAATTTCATAAAACTAAAATCACCATTCTTATTAGGCTGGCTGTCCAGGAAGTCCCTCAGATCCTCCTGTTATCACCCACTAATGCTGGGATTACACGTATATGCAACCATCACCAGCATTTACAAGGGTGCTGGATAATGAAATCCAAAGTCTCATCTTTGCACATAAAGCATGCTTACCCACAAAATCATTTCCCCATTCCACAGTGTTAACTTTTGAAGAGACTCTCATTTGTCCACTGAATTGCTTTCTCCTTTGTCAAAGCTTAATTGGTTATATTCATGTGCAGCATGAGTTCTAATCAGTATTAATAAATAAAAATGCATAATCAGATATTATGGGGTAAAAGTTGAGATATCAGAGAAGCAGTGTAGCTAGCTACTAACTAGAAAGACCTCTACCAAATCCTCAGACTGAAGGGACGATCCTGTCTCTACTAATGCTCAGACTGCATGCTTAAACTGCATCTTCAAACTGCATCCTCGGACTACACCACAGACTACACCTTGACTGCATCCTCAGATTGCTTTGAGCTCCTGTCTCCTCCCTCCTTATACCCATCACCCCACCTAGTCATATCATTCCTGTCTCCACCTTCCTGGGGCTAGGATTAAAGGCGTGGAATCTCAAGTGCTGGGATCATCTTTGTGTGAGCGGTTTCTCTTTTAGACTGGATCAATATCATGTAGTCCAGGATGGCCTTAAATTCACAGAGATCCATCTGCCTCTGTCTCCTGAGCGCTGGGATTAAAGTGTTCCACCACCCACTGGCCTCTAATGACTTAGCTCTGCATGCTAATCTTAAGGCAAGCTTTATTGGTTAAAACACAAACAAGATATCACCATATTTATGTTAGTCCATTTTTGCTCTCAGAGGAAGGTGAGTTTGATGAAACCAGCTTATTAAACACATTGAATTCATTAACTAAGGAATGGTGACTGTATAGGTAGATAAAATAATCACAACAGTTTTAGACATGAAGAAATTAAAGCTCAAGAAAAGATTACTTTCCCTAGTGAGTATACTATGTTTATTTAGAGCTGGGACCTGAAATGAGATTGAGAAGGAGAGAAGTTATATTTCAGAGTGTACACATTTGTTTCTGTCTGGCTTTGTACTTAAACTTTTGAGAAAACTAATTTAGATATTTTGAATTAGTTTTTTTCCCCAATGAAGTTGGGTTATATCAGTAGTAAAGTGTTTGCTTGCCTAGCATGCAAATTGTGCTGTCTTGAGGTTGACATTTTGCACTCTATTACACATTCCTAAGTTGTATACCCAACACTGAAAAAAATAGCCAAGAAAATCAGCTTTGCAATGTGAAGAATCAATCCTATGACTATAAATTCCAAAAGACTGAAAAACATGAATAAATATTTTTTCTAATTTGAGGATTTTGTTTAAAACAAAACATCAAAACAGGACCAGTTTCAGGAAGCCATCTTGTAGAAGAGACATTCTTCTAATTGAAAGATACTTCTAAATTAGTGTCAGTAACAATAAAAAGCTGCCCAAAGGGAGGTAAAAACCTGGATGGAGAAGGCTGTATGATTGTTATTCCATAGCTTAAAAAGGTACTTGAAACACCATTTCACTATCTTTACATGGTAATAAAATATAGAATGAAAAGAAAAGTAAATAATTTCAGATTTTATGCTCATATTTCAAATTCCTCACAGTTTACAGCAATCTGAATGTCACTTATTTGATTTAAGTCAATGTGCTAAAGTCTCATCTGTCTTGAGGTTGTCATTTTGCCCACTATTATGCATTCCTAAATACTTCTCTGATGCATTCTCTTGATGAAATTCTCTAAAATATTTAAGCAGTTAATAGAAATATCAAGAATATTGTAAAAATGCCTGTTTCATGTACATGCTTTCTGTATGAGTGATTGTAAATTCATGAGCAGGTCTCATCATATAGACAAAGAAGACACATAGTGGAGTGCCCTGTAATACAGATACATTTATCAAGCTCTTAGACTGACTGCAAATGTATTTTCTTGTTACTTTGATAGGAGAGCAATAGGCACTTTAAATCTCAAATCAATAGACAGAAATATGTATTTACTGGAGAGACGTGAGTTTTTCTATTGTTTTAAAATTCACTTTGCTGTCATGTGAGCTCATTGTAAAGTCTGTTTCTTGTCAGCAATAATATTTTGTTTCAGTCTGAGACATAATATGTTTCCCTTTTGAGAAAACCACTCATCTTAAATGGAGCAAAATTTCAAAATGGCACATTAGATTGATCTCTTATTCTTTGTGACTACAAGCCTTAACTTTGGAGAACATCTAAGACAAAAAAGAAAGAAGATAGAATTCCAGGCTAAGAAACATGATGGGTCCCTACAAGAATAAGTGCTAACCAAAGATGAGCCTGCCATTTTGAGTGTACCATTCGGGAGAATATAAGCAATACTGGAATAGTTCAACTTTGAGTATATATCTATTTAGAGAAATTCTTCCCGCACATCCACTTCCTGTTTTCAGGGGAGAAATGGAAAATCTAGTTACAACTGTCTAGTAGGTCTATCATTATTCAGGATGAAAACACTGGTTAGTCATTCACTAACTCTGAATTCTCTCTTTTTAGCAACTTAATACAATGTCATGAAGCAACTACCACAGACGGTTTATAACAAGACTCCCTGCCAAAAATACTTGCTTCTAAGGAAAACAGGAAGCACAGCAAAGAGGTCAATGTTAACCAGTGTTCTGAGTCACTCCTTCCTGTAGATTCTTCTTGTTACAAAACATGAGGTACACAAAACAGCTCAAGCAGGCCTGGAGCAAAGCCTGTAAATTTAGCAGTAGGGGCGTGACAGCAGGAGGATCTAGAGTTCAAGGTCAGTCTTAGCTATCTTGTGAGTTAGAGCGCAACCCTTTAAAAATCAAATCACTTTAATAAACAAATAAATAGAAGGGAAGACCTAGAAGGGTTCAGAAACTGGGAAAGGGTTAGAAGGTCACAGTACTGGTGCTATCCCAAAGCTCTATGGGGTTTATAGGTAGATGAAATTAAGAGAATACCAATTCTTTCTTGAGAACATTTTTTTTTCTCTCCTTTACCTAATCTGGCTTCTCAGGGTCCAATAATTTCCATACTAAAATCAGAAGGTTAATTGCCACAATGATCTAATCAGTTAACACTGTGAGCATTTGCTGTGAGATGATATCATGGCAATACAATGAGAAATTGGTTGTCCTCACCCAAACTCTTGGAGCTTCTCCAATAATAATAATAATAATAATAATAATAATAATAATAATAATAATAATAGACAGCTATTGGACTTTATTTAGCAGTTTTGAAGTTCAGTCATTGAATTAAGCATCAGATCATAAAACATCTTATAAAATATGAAAATAATACCACAATTATGACCTAATTATTGTAAACACAAGCATATATATATATATATATATATATATATATATATATATATATATATATTGCAGGTGAAGTTGAGGTTCACAGGTTCAGTAACAGTCAAGAAAGCATAGGCAGTTAACATAGTAGTTAGCTAGTGAACAAAAGTGAAATACAAGCCAAGTACAGATTTAGTTGTAATCTACCATTAATAGGATTTGGAGGGGCTCTAAATTTGGAGCTGTGTGACCATTATGAATTGAAGCCCAGAGTTGGAGAAAGAAGGAAAGAAGCTTGCAATGCTGGGATATGTCTGACAATCCACTGCCTTGAGCAAATGGATAGATAGCCTCCACTATCAGGAAGGCTGTGGATGCTTGGAATGAAATGCAAACACCCAAACTATATAGAACATGACCAGGGTCAGGTCAAGTTTAGGTAGAGATCATGGCAGAAGCTTCAGTTACCAAGGAAAGCATGAACAATCTTGGCACAAGTTGTTCTGGGGCACCTTTTTTTTTTTGTCAGAGAAGGTCCTGCTTCCCTTGTGGTAAGCAGACACCCAAATGACTTGTTGGAGACACATTTGGCAGAGTTAGCCTTCTCCTCCTCCATCTCCAACTTTGACAGCTTTGCTGTAAGACAAACTGTATCAGGGCTAGACACTGCAGATTCTCTGGATAGCAAGGAGTTGCTCTTCAAGAGCTCTTTTGGGTGGATATTTGGCCATCAGTCAAAAAGTTCTTGCAGAGATTTCTGGCTGCATTTCCCTCTTTAGACTCCATATTCTGTTCATTAATTGTTAAACAATTCTGTGCATCCATATTACTCCTATACAGGGATCCAAACTTGGAAATTTTTTCCTGGACAGATCCCTTCTTGTCTATTTTTTACTTTCTTTCTGACGAGGGGCTCTTCCTAGTGGAAGAAAAAATTGAGACTCACTCTGGGTCTATCCAGGTTGGTATTTCCAAGTAGCTGTAGTTTCAAGAGGTTCTATAATTTGTAAAACGAGACTTTGAGAAACCTTCCTTACTTAGAACTCTGGGTATCTTCCTGGGTATCTAATTCAGAACCAGTTCTCACTTTCATATGTTTCTATACTGTGAGATATTAATTCCCTTCCTTTGAATGATACCTGTCATTGGCTTCCTTAAGTATATGATGCTTTAAAGTATATATCTAATGTACCATGAAGAAAGTGGTAATGTGAAGAGTAGAATAGTCAGCAAATCCCTGATATCTGATCTAGTTAAGGAGAAGAAGAATTATTGCTTCAGTTCCAACTGATTTATGCTTTATACTTACAGTCTCAGAATAGAGAGAGCTCATTACATATCTCAGTGTTGTCTGATCAGAGGCATACTACTTCATGCTGCTTGAGCTAGGCTTCCAGTGAAGACAGAAAATGGAAAGCATTAGAAAAATATTGAATTTCTAATTGAGAACACGCCTCTTCCTATACCTGTTGCGTTTGACCTCAAGTAAGGTTGATTTGAGTTTCCAGGAATAAGAGCAACTTCAAAGATTGTACCCCCTTTGTTTATTGTTCGTGTTTCAATCACAATTGACTTTTTTTCTGACTTTGGTGGTTCAGGTGGAGAGGGACTGAGTTGGGAATGTATATATAACAGCTGTTGTATATATGACAGCTGTTGAGGCACTTGCACTGGTCTGCACTGACCAAGCAGAACCCTCACTGAGAAACTGTACTAGCTTTACACTATTCAGTATATATCACATTTAGAACTGAACAAAGGAGAAGGGTCTACACAGTGTTGTGAAATATTAGTATAAGATGTATAACATTTGTTTATGCTTTTATTTATTGGTGCAAAGATGTGTTGCATTCTTTTATATTGCATTTGTTTAACTCTGTAAAGCTGTGTTACTTTGTCTAAAACACCTGGTTGGTCTAATTAAGAGCTGAATGGCAAATAGCTAGGCAGGAGAAAGAAACAGGAGGGGCTAACAGGCAAGGAATGTATCGGAGGAGAAATCTAGGCTAGAGAATAAGAAGAAGAGGGAGGAGCAAGAAAAGAAGAAGGAGAGGATGCCCAAGGCTCAGCCACCCAAACACACATCCAGCCATGGAGTAAGAAGAAAATAAAGATATATTGAATAAAGAGAGGTAAAACTCCCTGAGGCAAACATAGTTAAAGGGAAATGGGATAATTTGTTAAGTTAGAAAAGCAGACTAGAAATAAGTCACATTAAGGCCCAGCATTCATCAGTAAGAATAAGTCTCTGTGCATTTGGTATTGGGGTGGTGGGCACTCAAAGAATAAAAAATATCAGCTACAACACAGTGTGCACATGGCCCTTACCGTTTACCCTACTCTGTACTTACAAAACCCTTCCCTGAAGAGTCTGCACTGAGTTCACATTACTCAGCACTTTCGATGACAGCAAATATTTTTCCACACGTGAGATCAGCAGAACCTTTATATGAACTGAAATGGTATTTTAGATTTAAAAAAAGAATATATCTTAAAATGACCCAGGCTTAGATTCTAGAATAAATAACACAGATGATGACAGTATTGTCCTTGCTCCATGTGTCTGCATTGCTTTTTGCTGGTATTAAGCATTTTTATAAGATGTTTCAGAAAGGAGATGAAAAATTCTTAAATAAATTAAACATTTTCTAATATCTTTGGGAATAGTTCCACTAAAATATTGCTAAAGTTTAGAGAATTGAAGAAATTCACGTTTGGTTAGGTGGACATTGTTAGACATCTCTTACTGATGATCTTGGTGGCTCCATACTTGACAATGTAATAGTTAGGAAAGACAGTCACTGAATACATTATTCTGAGTCTGGAAATTAGTTAAACATCACTTAGAAAACTTTACCAGCGTTTTTATACTTCTCTATAAAAGTGATATAAAAAGATATGATTCAGATTTTTCAAATATGTATTAAAATATTTCAGTAAGGAGCAGAGAGATGTTAAAGAGATAAATGCCAAGACTGAGCTACTAAGTTTCATTCCTGGACCAACACAATGAAAGGAGAAAACTGACTTCTCCATATGAGCATCAGGGAACAGGTAAATATGTTCATGTACACATGCAAATGAATGTAGCAAAAATTCTAAGCATTGTCTTTTCATTATCATGATTTAAGGTATTTCAAAATTACTTTTTATGCACATTTGTATAAAGGAATCATTCAGTTTCTAATACTTAAATATTGAATATATGTTCATGGACATACATGCTCTTAAAAAGCAGATATAGAGTAAAGAGAGAAAATAAGAGTGAGAATTTGAGTCTCTGTGAAGAAAGTCAATTTCATTGCAGTGTGAATTTATTCTTACAGGAAGCTGTGTTTAATTACTAATGAAGCAAGTCATCACATTTCCATTGTGATTTTTATCCTTCACAATGGTTCCATGTTTTCTTTCAGTTTCCTTCTCTGCTATTTTGCGTAGCTGACTTTCATCAAATACTCACAAACTGCACTTAGTAACTTCAGATACACAAGAGTCTTAGCTAATTAAACATGTATAATAGGAATTAACTAAGAGTCAAAATATTTCTATTTTTCAGAATTAATGACTTCCTGGTATCATGAATAGGTTTTTTTTCCTTAATAAAACAATAAATCTTAAATAATGATGGAAAGAAAACATTGGGATTTTTTTCTTCTTTATTTATGTTGAAATGTAGGTTGCATATTGAAATTCTTTACAAATGTCATTTTGGCTTTTAGGGAATTTATCATATTACTTTATTTGCTAATCTCTTCATTTTATTCCATTAATTGTTGAGCTCTCATCTAGACTATAGGCCCAGACTTGAGCAGCAACTACAGTGTCAGAGAAACAGAAAAATTACTCTAAATATGTCTCTCTTTCTGTATAGTCTATGCCTTGCCTTTATTAAAAATGTAATTGAATGCTAGATGTACTGGCATGCATCTCAGTTATAACATTTGAAAGAAAAAGGCAGGAAATCAAAAGTCCAAGATCATCCTTGGCTGCATAGTGATTTTGATGCCAGAATGGATAAAAAATTACTTAATTATAATTAAATGGAATTGACATTTGCATTATATATAATAAATTATGGAGACTAAAATGGAGAATAAATTCATAGCAAAACTGCAAGTAAAAACAATGCAAATTTACTAGATTCTATCATATAGATTCCAACATATAAATATGAAGACTAGGTCAGTAGATTGTGTATTGAAACACTTTCATTTTAAAACAGTGCAAATCTTATTTGTGTTATTACATAAACTCTATTCATCCTTGAAGATTCATCTTCAATCAATTTTCTCTCTCAAGATATTCTACTTTCTCCAGTATTTATTATTTTCTTGTCTTAAACTCTATTTGGTTTCCATAGAAACCAATAATATAATTAGTATTGTAGGAAAAAAAGACTTTAGTTTAAAATGCACCTTCTCTAGAGAAAGATGTTGGGATCTAGAGAACCACAATGGGAAGAGCTAGAGTCTTCTAATGCTCAGGAAACTGTTTCTTCTCTGATTAGCTGTAATATGGAACTGACAGGCTACACTAAAATCATCTCAATCTGTTTATCAGTTCAATCAATAGACTTTTAAATAGGCTGTCTGGAGGAGTTTTTGTTTGGGGACTGATCACAATATGGGTGTTCAGTCTGAAACATAATTATTCATTTCTGAAGAGCTCACAGATAACTTATACACCAGGGAGAATGCTTTCAGAAAAATTGCATTTATATTAGCAGATGGCAGATTTGCCATTTCCTAAGGGGGAAAAAAATGAAGCCATCCAGCATGACCAGCCTCAATATCCCTCCCACAAGCAAAAAGAAAGACAAGTGCTATTTCTTAATATCCCTTAGACAGGAAGTACTAAGGTGTGTGGGAGAGGGAGAGGATACTATCCATATGGTGGTACAGGACTTGGTTCTCTATTACTATCACATTTATGCTGGGCATCAAACTCCAGTCCTCAAGCTTGGTAGCAAGTGTGCTTTGCCTCTGAGCTACCACATTGTTGTTTTACTTTTTATTTTTAAATAAATATTTTGTCATATAATCAAGACTGTGTGGCAAGGTTCAAGGACCTAAATTTGTGATCAGGGTATGAATAGCCACCTAATTTTCAGGGGTCCCTCAGGCAAAGGAGCACGACCACCGAATGGGGTTCTACAGCATCAGGATTTGTACACAAGATTGGCATCCCCTTCCAAAAGTGTTAGGGAATTCTGACATCCACATGCAAAATCCAATTCCTGGTTCTCATTCTGCACAAAAATCAACTCCAAATGGATCAAAAGCTGAAACTTAGAAAGTGTTAGAATAAAAGTGAGCTAACACTTTATGCTATAGAACAAGATTCTAGTTCTAGAAATAAGACCAACAATGGATAATTGCATGAAAATTAAAAGCTAGTGAAGAGCACAGTAAACACTTGAAATGAAAAGACATACATAATAGGAGAAAAAGCTTTGCAAGTTTGAAGAGGAATAATACCGAAAGAACAACAAAAATAAGAAATGAAATCAAACCCACCTTTAGATTGGTTTTTATAATAAACAGTTCTCAAAATATGAAATTCAACTAGTGAGCAAATGTGTGACAAAATATTCAACATCAGTATTGATTAGAGGAGTTCAAATTACATTTTCATGAAGATCTGAGCATGGTAGCACACACCTGTCACCCCAGCAGTTTGCAGACCGATGCAATAACATCAGGAGTGCTTTATCACAAAGCAGGGAAAAACATGTATACAACATTTGTATTCGACATATGTGTAGAGCTAAAATTGTCTGGGAACAAAGCACAGTAAGAGACTGGAGGACAAATGAGAGTGTAAAGATGTGAGGAATATGCTTAAAGAGCTTTGGATACTTGAATGAAAATGTCCTTATGTTGTTCAGTAAGATGAACAATGAATATTCAGAAATGCTGAAAGAAAATGTGAATATATTTAAAAGACAGACTTAGAAATGTATGAATGTATATATACACGCGTGAATCTATCACTACCAATAAGGAAGAGTGCAGTCAGCATTCTGTGTCATTGGATTCAATAGCCATATATTCAACCAACTGCAGATCAAAATTGCTGGAAAAAAATTGCTCCTCTACTGGGTAGATAGAGGTTTTCATTGTCATTATGTCCTTAAACTACATGGAATAACTTTTTTATGCATCATTTAGACACAATATTAAATACTATAAAGAATTTTCATGTGATCCAAGTGTACGAGAGGATGTGTGTTGGTTACATAAAAGCATTTTGCCATTTTCTTTTGTGCAAAGATCCTGATCCACCATAGATTTGTGCCTTGCATATGGAGGGGGTCATTGAGATAGCATTATCTCTAAACATACTTTTCCACTTATAGCCGTGTTATTGTTTGTCCATTTATAAGGGTTATTAATTATCAACAAGTTTGTATTTTGTTCCTGTTTCCTAAAATTTTAGCAAAATGCAATGATGTACAAGCTATAGTCTTGTCAATTTCCTCTAGGTTCAATGAGTGATAGTTCTCATAAACAGCTAGAAATATAAATTCTTATTAGCTTTATAGTCTATATTAATTTTATTTATTCTCTACATTAAGAAAATAACTAAAATCCCTTTTGTAATGCTGACAAGACAAAAGTGGTCTGATGTAAGCCTGCTTTTGTTTCTGATCTTTCAGAGAAAACTAATTTAGAGTCATTCACATTTTTTTGTTTGTCTGTTTATTTGATTACTATTTTTATTTTCTTCTTCTTTTTCTAGTGATAGTTAAAATACCAGAATGAGAGATCTGATCTATATGGTCTTCCTCATTTTGTGAGAGTTTTAAAAGGAAGGAATGCTGCATTTTGCACACATTTTCTTTGTATTACTTAGACAATCCATTCCACTTATATTTACCTTTTCTTTTAAATAGTTTTTATAATGAAGAACACTGAATGCTCCTTAATGTTAAAAAAATCAATGTTGTTTCTTGCCAGTATATTTTTATTAGTGTTTAGGTCTGAAATTTTTTAGGTCTGTGTTCATGAGGGATGTTGGTTTATGTTTTTTTTTTCTCTTAATAATGTTCCTTGTTTCTAATAGCACAATAATTCTGACTGTAGAGAATGAGTGAGAATGAATTTCCTCTTTAGATTTATGTAAGAAGTTGTTTAGAGTTGCTGTCATTTCTCCTTTCAATCTTTAATGAATTCTTCAGTAAAATGGTGAATATCTGGGATCTTCTCTTTGAGTAGTTTTAACTAAGCTTATATTACGAGAATATGAACTTTTAATAACAGTGATTTCTTTTAGGTTGTTGTCTGCTTATTTTTTTCATTTAATTTATTTATTTTACATCCTGGCTACAATCCCTGCCCCTCCCATCTACTCCTGTTTTTGTACAGAAAGGGGCAGGCTTACCATGGGTATCAACAAAGCATGGGATATCAAGTTGCAGTAAGACTAAGCACCTACCCTTATAGTAAGGCTGGGCAAGGCAATCCAGTATGAGGAATAGGTTCCCAGAGCCAGCCTAAGCATTAGGGATAGCCTCTGATTCCATTTTTAGGAGTCCCACAAGTAGACCAAGCTACATAACTTTCACATATATGGAGAGGGCCTTTGTCGGGCCATGTAGGCTCCCTGGTTGTCAGTTCAGACTCTGAGTTCCTATGAACCTAGTTTAGTTTTTTCTGTAGGTTTTCTTGTAATATTCTTGACTTTTCTGGCTCCTACAGTCCCAGTAGGATACACAGAGCTCAGCCTAGCATTTGACTGTGGGTCTCTGCGTCAGAATGGTGGTTTCTTATTTATAGTCTTTTGGTTGGTTGATTTCTTTTAACCATTTTCCCACTTAAATCCTTGTTGTCATGCATATTGCCATAACATTGTTCATAATCACTCTCACTGAATGTCTGCGCATTTGCAGATCCTGTGAAGACACTATTCACATTCTGTCACCTAAAATTTGTATTTTTTCTCTTAGTGCTTGCTTATAAATTATGTTGATTTTTCAAAGAACCAGCTTTGGCTTCCTCACAGTTTGTCTTGTCCTCATATTACCAATTGCTAATCTGATCAATTCATCTGTTGGATTTGCTTAAATGCAACTTTTTATGCATTTTGTGATTTATGGTTAATGCTGATGCAATAAAATTGGATCTGTGTGTGTGTGTGTGTGTGTGTATGTGTGTGTGTGTGTGCGTGCGTGCACACGTGTGTGTAGGTCAGGTCGGATGACAGCTTTTAGGATTTAATTCTCTCCTTCCACACTGTGAATATTGTAGACTTGTATATAAGTGCCATTATCCATTGAGCCATCTGGAAAGTCTTTATTACCATTTTAATATTATGTGTTCACATATATTCAATTTGGGCTGTTTTCTAAATTTTGTTTGTCACTTAGATTCATGTATTATTCATAATTATTTACTTCCCTATAAATACTTTAAAGTTTTTCATAAATATTTCTAGCATTGACCTTTAGTTACATGATTAGGCAAAACACTTTGCCTTTAGAATCCTTTGGACTTCATTTTATGGTTAAACATTGGTCTAATCTCCTCTCTTACTTGAGTTAGTTTTATTCATTATGGAAGTTGGGTCATGTGAGGAAGTAGATAGTGGGTGTGTGTATATTGGATATCACAAACAGCAAATATATCCTGATCTATCACATAGTTGCTCCTATTGACTCTGCATTGTATTTAGAGATGTTAAAGTATGGTACAAATGCCAATATTCAAGCACATTAATCACTGATTATAGCAAGAGTAAGAAAAGATTATCAGGATGCCATAGTTTAATAAAGAGGAAGTAGTAAGTGATAGTTTGCTCAGGGTAAGCAGGAAGCATGCCTACAGAAAGACAAATGAGTGTAGAAGTTGAGAATATATCAGACATTAAAACAATTAAAGAACAGTAGCATTTTGAGAGAGAATACTGGCAGAGGCTATTTGAGGAGACACAAAGTATTGACAGGCACAATTTGCAGAAATTTAAGTGAACATGACTTGATTTGAAGAGATTTTCATAGAACATACAATCAGTTATTTCAATAGTACTCAAACTAAACTAGTAACTGGCAGAGAATTTTAAGCTAACAGAACAACAGAATTCTCACTATATAAATAAAGAGACAGAAAAGAAAATCCAAATTGCTGAGTATCAGACATAGTGTAATTTCTGCAGCTGGTACTGAGAACTTTAAGCTACAATAAGAGCAGATAATGACCCTTATACTTAAATTTTTACATCAAACAAACAGCCTTGTAAACATACATACAAATAGCATTATATGGACTTTCAGGTTATAATTAGGAAGATATATGTCTGTGAAAAAATATAATGAATGCAAAAATGTTAGTGAATTAAGAGGTCATGTATTTGAATGAAAGTAAAGAAGAGTTTACCATATGGAGTGAAGGAGGAAAGGGAAAGGAGAAATAATGTAGTTATATTATAATTTCAATATATATAGTAAAATACTTTTATTTCACTAAAAGTAGTATTATGCTTAAGGAAATCATATTAATCACACAATGCATCCTAAATACATAAACACAAACAATCTCTCTTTTCATCCAAAATAATATCCAAAAAAGAAGTCAAGCCTAGATGATTTTCCAATTAATTGAACCAAATATTCATTGAAAAGATGTTATTGTTAAACAATTTATTTTAAAAACAATGTAGGTATGAAGAGATTTCAATTCACTGAAGAGGCCAACAATTTCCAAATTCATATGTAGCATTATTAAAGGATTGCTGTGTGCACATTTCTTTCAATACTATAAAACCAAACATTTAATTAATCTATATAAGCAAATTCAATTCAGTAACACACACACAAAACTTCACACATAGAGGTCAAGTGAGATTTACTCTAGGATGTAATTCTGTCTCAAAATTATAAATTGTTCATTATAGTTCTTCATACTAATAAAATTAATAATATTATATTATTCGATACAGAAAAAGTTTTTTATAATTTCAATAAAAAATCATAGCATAGCAAAAATTAAGGGCAATAATACATACACAAGTTTTTTTCTTTTATGAAAAATAGATTTTTTTATATAATATATTCTGATTACATTTTTCCTCCCTCTGCTATTTCCAGTTCTTCCCTACCAGCTTTTCCGTCCAGATCCACAATCTTTCTGTTTTTCACTAGAAAACAAGTATTTAAATAATAATAATATAATTTAATACAAAACAATCAAATAGAATAAGAAGTAACAATCAAACAAGAAAATGGACCAAAGAAAAAGCAGAAGAAATGCATGTAGCTGTGGAGGCATAATCTTTTACTCATCTGGAAATCCCATAGAAACACAAAATAGGAAGGAAAAATATATACATAAAGGACCTGAGGGAGAAGAACAGCAACGTAGCATAATGAGACAAGGAATATCCAAAGTTGCCACTGAGTTTGTTTTATAATAGACACAGACTGATTGTCATGAGGCCTACCTTTTAAAGTTGTTTGTTTTCCCAATGACTCTGAAATGGATGTATATTGTAGGTTAGTGAAGGGGGCATGTGTTCATTTCTCCTTTTAGTTCTAGGACTCCATCTGGCACAGATACATGTAGGCTCTGTGAATGCTGCCATAACCTCTGTGAATTCTTATGTGTTCCAGCTCTGTTTTACTTATGTCATCAATGCCCTCTGGCTCCTTTACTCCCTCCTCCTCCTCTTCAGTGCACTCTGATCACCAATGGAAGGGATTTAGTGGAGACATACACTTTATTGTTCAGCGTTCCAGTGTTTCTTACTCTTTGTGTATTACCTGGCTGCAGATCTCTTGATTTGTTCCCATTTGATGCATGGGAAGTTTCTAATGATTAGTGAGCACAGCACTGATAAATGATACTGAAGAATGTCATTAGGAATCGTTTTATTGCTAAGTTCCTTTAGCACAACAGTAGTATTTTGATTTCACCTAGGTTCCAAGATAATCTAATCTCAGGTTCTTAGTGACACAAGAAGTGTGGGCTATGGGTTCCATCTTATGAGGTGGGCCTAACTCAAAGATATTAATCCATTGATTTTCTGCCACTATTGCACAAGTGTATCTGGTAACTCAAACCAAACAAGTGAAATACATATATGTTAGAATCGTTAATACACCTAAGAAACTATCAAACATGGGAAGATCCCCCATGCTCATGGATCAGTGGGATTAATATTTTAAAATTTGGCATCTTACCCAAAGTAAGTTCCAAGTTCAATGCAATCCCCATCAAAACTCAAACCCAAATAAGTACAGAATTTGAAAGAAGAATTATTTTCTGTTTCATATGGAAACACAAAACTCAGGTGAGCTAAAACATTGTAAATGATGAATGAAGTGCTGAAGGTGTCATCATCCCTGATATCAAATAGAAATAGAAATTAAAAACAGCTTGAAATTGGCACAAAAGTAGACATGTTGATCAGTGACATGGAAAAGAAAATCCAGACATTAATTCACATAATTATGAATACTTGAGTTTTGGCAAAGAAGCAAGAAAAAACAAGTGGAAAATAAAAGACAGCATTTTTCAATGAACAGTGCTGGTCAAACTGGGCAGCTACATAGAATCCAAATAGATCCATACTTAGTACCCTACATGAAATTCAACTCTAAACGTAATAAACACCACATAAAGCCAGATATAATGAATCTTATTGAAGAGAAAGTGGAGAATATCTTTGCAATAATTTGCATAAGAAAAGACTTTTGTAACAAAATACAAACAGCACAAACATAAAAAGAAACAATTAAAACATGAAATTGAAAAACTTTTGTATAGCAAAGGCCATCATCATTGGACAAAGCTGCAGCCTACAGAATGTAAAAGATTTTTATCAATTCCACATTTGATAGAGGTTTAACATCCAAAATATATAAAGAACTCAAAAACCTGGACATCAAGAACACAAATAACCTAGGTTAAACATGGGGTACATTTCTAAATAGAGAATTCTCAGAAAATGATACTTAAATGACTGAGAAGCATTTAATGAAATGTTCAATATCTGATGTGGGATTCCCCTCTGTATGCAATAAATGAGTTTTATTACCATTGTTTATTATAGAAGTTGTTTCAACCATTGGCTCTGCAGAGTAAAACAAGGCAGAACATCAGAACAGAGATATAAAGAGAAGGTAGCTGGGGTCAAGGAGATGCCATGTATCTGCCAAAGGAGAAAGATTCCAACCACCAGCCAGAAACTTACTAGTAGGGCACAGCCTCATGGTTATTCACTGATTAATAGAAATGGATTACTTTAAGATGTAAGAGTTAGCTAGAAATATGCATAAGCTATTGGTCAGTGTTGTATGTAATTAATATAGTTTCTATGTTATTTTTCAGGTCTGAGAAGCTGGGAAATGAAAGAATAGTCTCTGCTACAAAATGGCATCCAACACGGGGCACAACTACATTTACACTGAACCTAAGAGAATTTGGGAAGAAATTCTAGAAACATACACACAAACACAACCAGAATTAAGCCTGGCTTCATGGTAGCAGCTTTTTCTCAGGTGGGATTTGTTTCGTAGAAGCAAGCAGAGGCACAATTTCTTTAAGAGCAGGATTCTTGATTCAGCAGTAACAACAAAAAACACACAGACCCTTTAAGAAGACTTTCTGGTTCGTGCTAGTTACACAAACAGCTCTGGCTCTTTCTGGATGCTGGGAACTTGAATGGGGTTTGTGGGCAACATGCTGCAAGTTACTTGGTGGCAGCATGGGCCGACTGCTTTTCAGAGTTGTGGTAAGCACATGTCCATCCTTGTGGTTCCAGAGCTGGTAGTGAACTACCTTTGTCGTGTAAGGACAAGAGAGGCAGGGCCAGCATCCAGGTCTGCCCCAACCACACTGCCTACCATTTCAAAGAGCTCCTGGTCAAAAAATGATTACAGATATGCGATAAAAACCGATTCAGATAGAAATAAACCTCTGAAAAGATCACAGTGTGTTTTAAAAATGTATGTAGGCTTGAAAGAGAGAAGAAAAGGAATATGGTGTAAATGTAATAAAATAAATATTAAAAGTAATAGAGTGAAAAAATAAATCTTGTAGAGATGAAAAATACACAGAGAGTCTGGAATATGTATATTGTGTTTTCTTTGAATTTTTTGACTGTGAATGAGCAAAGTACAGAGAGTCATTTCATTTCATGGACTATTAAGCTAAATCAACACATATGTTTTAAAGGTATCTTGACTTCAAAATTTTAGTTTAAGAATAT
>PVIU01006983.1:0-96071 GCA_004026605.1 Ondatra zibethicus | reverse complement strand
GGGGTGGGCCTTGGACTTCCAACAGGGCAGGGCACCATGCCCTCTTTCAAGGAAGAAGGGGGAGGGAGGAGGGGTGGGGGGTAGTGGGAGGGGACCGGGAGAAGGGGAAGAAAGGAAAAAATTTTTTTTTTATCTTTAATTATGTTCTTGAATGGAAAAAATAAAACAAAACAATGTATGGAAAAAAAAAAAAAGAAAGGACTTTAGGCAGAGTTTCCTATTGCCTAGGCTGACCTCACACTTGCCATGGAAAGGAGAGTGTCCTTAGATTTTTGATCCCTTTATCTCTACAAATGCTAGGATGGGCTTCCATACTTTCTTAGAGCTAGTTGCATTATTGGACACATATGGGGCGGGGTGGGGGGTGCTCAGAGGTGGAATGCTGGAAAAGGAGCAAAAATGTAATTGTATACGTGGATCATTTGTAAGCCAATTACTTAGGAGTCTTGGGTGAACATGCCTTACTATGGGTCTGTGGCTACACAGCATACTGCATTAACTTACAAGTTCCATGTGCTGTATGCATGTATTAGCCTAATAATGCAGTATTTGTTCATTGGCTAATTCCTCCAGATCTATGGAGCATCAGTGTTCCAGGCTGTCTGATGACTGTGCATCTCTACTTTCTTCATTAGCATACGGACCATTTCCCATAGTGTTTGGCAGAGTACTATACTATACATTTTGAACAGAAATCTACAAGGGAACATTTTGGAGTAGTCAAATCATGGATATATATATATATATATATATATATATATATATATATATATATATATATATATAAAGCAACTTATTTCCTCCATGACGTAGAAATATATGGGTTTTCTAAAATGTCTTCTACACTATCTATTATGAGCTATCTGACTAAACAGAATTTCCTCAATTTTATGAGAGCTAAATAAAATCTATTAGAAAACTACAGGACATTTGCATTCTCCTATAAATTTTTAAATTATTTGTCTTGTAATTGTAGATATTCTTGAATGTACAGGTGTATATAGTGTATTGACGCTGATGGAACAGGTTGTGTAGGATTACAAACTTAGTTGGGAATCATGGGTTACTTATTGAAATAACCCACTGATCTTTATGTCTCCCTAAACAAAGAAGTGAATTTTACCCACTAGTTACTTTTAGTCATAGTTAAAAAGTAAAAAAATTAAAAAAACAACTCACTGTATAAATAGCCTTCAACTTTATAAAGCTTAATTTGGCAAGATAAAAATCAGTACGCTGAAATGGTCATGACTTCTGCTAGAACTTCAGCTCCTGAGACTGAAATCCATGTGCTCCCTTCCGCATTCCTGAGGACCCCATCCCAACCCCGTGTGTGTTTCCCACTCTTTGCTTCCAGTTTCTGCCCCCCTCCAAATGGGATCAGATCACTGCACTGATAGATTTCCTGAGTCAGACCCTACACTCTCACCTTGAGACTCACAAGGTTCCAGCTCCTGCAGTGGCCTGACATGAATCAACAGAGGAACAACTGGTTTAAATTTTCCTAGGATGCTTATCTCTTTCTTGTCTTTTATTATCTCATGGATTATTTATTTGGGATTCAGTTTCTGTTTTCTTCTAGTTTCTACAAGTAGACTCTTAGATCTTTCATTTTATACTTTCCTAATATAAGCAGATAAAGCTAAAAATATCCTCACTAAGTGCAGCTTTAATTGGATCCAAGTTTTTGTTGAGCTTCTATTGTTACTGAATTTAAAATATTCAGTTGTTTACTACGTGATTTCTTCTTTGACTCACACTTATAAATATGGTGCCTTATTTTATTGATATTTATTGAGCTCTACATTTTTCTCTGCTCCCCTCCTTACCTCTCCCCTCCCCCCTTCAATCCTCCCACAAGGTCCCCATGCTCCCAATTTACTCAGGAGATCTTGTCTTTTTCCCATGTAGATTACATCTATGTAAGTCTCTCTTAGTGTCTACATTGTTGTCTAAGTTCTCTGAGATTGTGGTTTGTAGGCTGGCTTTCTTTGCTTTATGTTTAAAAACCACCTATGAGTTAGTACATGTGATAATTGTCTTTCTGTGTCTGAGTTACCTAACTCAAAATAATGTTTTCTAGCTCCATTCATTTTCCTGCAAAATTCAAGCTGTCGTTATTTTTTCTGCTGTGTAGTACTCCATTGCGTACCACATTTTCCTTATCCATTCTTCGGTCGAGGGGCCTTTAAGTTGTTTCCAGGTTCTGGCTACGACAAATAAAGCTGCTATGAACATAGTTGATATGTTCATCCTTGTGGCACGATTGAGAATCCTTTGGATATATACCCAAAAGTGGTATTACTGGGTCTTGAGGAAGGTTGTTTCCTAATTTTCTGAGAAATCGCCACACTGACATCCAAAGGGGCTGTACCAGCTTGCATTCCCACCAGCAATGCAGAAGTGTTCCCTTTTCCCCACAACCTCTCCAGCATAAGTTGGCATCAGTGTTTTTGATCTTGGCCATTCTTACAGGTGTAAGATGGAATCTCAGAGTTGTTTTGATTTGCATTTCTCTGATGACTACGGATGTTGAACATTTCCTTAAGTGTCTTTCAGCCATTTAGATTCCTCTGCTGAGAGTTCTCTGTTTAGGTCTGTACTCCATTTTTTTTTTTATTGGATTATGTGTTCTTTTGGTGTCCAATTTCTTGAGTTCTTTTTATATTTTGGAGATCAGACCTCTGTCTGATATGCGGTTAGTGAGGATCTTTTCCCATTCTGTAGGCTGTCGTTTGTCTTGTTGACCGTGTCCTTTGCTTTACAGAAGCTTTTCAGTTTCAGGAGGTCCCATTTATTAATTGTTTCTCTCAGTGTCTGTGCTGCTGGGGTTATATTTAGGAAGTGGTTCCCTGTACCAATGTGTTCAAGTGTACTTCCCACTTTCTCTTCTATAAGGTTCAATGTGGCTGGCTTTATGTTGAGGTCTTTAATCCATGTGGACTTGAGTTTTGTGCATGGTGATAGATATGGGTCTATTTTCATTCTTCTACATGTTGATATGCAGTTATGCCAGCACCACTGCTAAATATGCTTTCTTTTTTCCATTTGATATTTTTTGCTTCTTTATCAAAGATCAGGTGTTCGAAGATGTGTGGATTGATATCCGGGTCTTCTATTCAGTTCCATTGTTCCTCCTGTCTGTTCTTATGCCAGTACCAGGCTGTTTTCAGTACTGTAGCTCTGTAGTAGAGTTTGAAGTCAGGGATCGTGATGCCTCCAGAAGTTATTTTATTGTACAGGATTGTTTTGGCTATCCTGGGTTTTTTGCTTTTCCATATGAAGTTGAGTACCATTCTTTCGAGGTCTGTAAAGAATTTTGCTGGGATTTTGATGGGCATTGCATTGAATCTGTAGATTGTTTTTGGTAAGATTGCCATTTTTACTATGTTAATTCTGCCTACCCAAGAGCATGGGATATCTTTCTACTTTCTGGTGTCTTCTTCAATTTCTTTCTTCAAAGATTTAAAGTTCTTGTCATATAAGTCTTCCACTTGTTTGGTTAGAGTTACTCCGAGATATTTTATGCCATTTGTGGCTATTGTGAAGGGTGTTGATTCTCTGATTTCTTCCCCAGCCCTTTTATCATCTGTGTACAGGAGGGCTACTGATTTTTTTGAGTTAATCTTGTATCCTGCTACATTGTTTATGAGTTGTAAAAGTTCCTTGGTAGAATTTTTGGGATCTCTTATGTAAACTATCATATCATCAGCAAACAGTGAGAGTTCAACTTCTTCTGGTGCCTTATTTTCAATGACATCAGCCTCTTATGTTTTGAGTGTGAGTTTTGTTTATAAATGCTTTTAAATTATCTGCATCACTTCAGTCCTTTCCCAGTGTTATCTCAGAATTTTCTACGTGTTCTTGAAATAAAATATGTATATTGTGCATTTCCAAATAGGGACAGGTGAAAGTGATTAAATAATAGTGTTCAAATCCTATGCACCCTCCCTGGCTACTTAGATAGTAGCTACTTTCCTGGGTGGTGATATATTTTTATATTTCCAGTTATAAGTAAATGGTTTTGCTTCAGTTTTTATTTGACTGCATATGTATGTGTATATATGCATATATGTACATATATATTTGGGTAGTTATAATTCCAGTTTGATCAGTGTGAAATTATATTCCATATCACCAGCAGAACCCTTTGTTTTATGTCATCTTTGTCTGATTTTAATGTAGTCACATCAGCGTTTTTATGCTTACTGTTTGCATTGTATATCTATTTTTTCACCCTTTAATCTGTAATCTCTCATTTTTTTATGTTTAAAATATACCTTAGCAAATACTGCCTCTTGCTTTTTAAACTAGTCCACCGTCTTTTTTGACTTTCAAATATTTAGACCATTTACTCTTAATGGAACTTATGCTTGGATTATATTTTTGATTTTTTTTTTGCTTCCCATGTTAATTGTTCACCTATTTTTCCTTTTATGTCTTTTGTTAAGTGGATTGTTTTTCAGTATTCTCTTATACCTCAACTATCTCTTAAACTATATTCCTTATTATTTTTATAGTGTGATGTGGTACATTGTACAGTACTGTGGCTCAGTATGCAACTGGTTTATGGTTACATAAAACACGGATTTTAACACTCCATCTCAGACCTTTGAGAAAGGGAGGTGAATATGAATTCCTGATAAGTTCTTAGGTGATACTTATATTACGGACACCATTGCTTGAGAAACATTGCTAAAAATAACACTCTGTGTGTGTGTGTGTGTGTGTGTGTGTGTGTGTGTGTGTGTGTGTATTCTTATTACTATAGACTGCCCAGAATTCATCTATACTATTTCATATGCGACACCCAAAACTTACAGTAGTGGAATTTTCTTTTGTATCCTATTTTTAGTGCTATGTTGACAGTTATTTTGTATGTGAGTATTTTGAAAGTCTCATCATGTGTTTTTATTATTTTTCTAAAAATCTTCCCAAGTATTTACTATTTTCAGTTCTCACTTTTCCTGTGTGCCCTAATTTCCATTTGCCATTAGTTTTCTTAACCATGAAGAACTTTGTTTTTTATTTCCGGCAATGGAGTTCTGCCCCTGACAACCTTCCTCAGCTCTTCTTTATCCAGGCTCGGGGGCAGGGGATCTTCATTTCGCCTTGATTTGGAGAACTACTTTTAAAATTCAAGGTTGACAGTCTTTAAAGGTGCAGCACGGCATCTTTTAGACCTCGGTTGTTTTTAAAACATATTTTTAATTAGCTCTTTGAGAATTTCGTACATTGTAGTTTGATTGTATTAATGATGCATCTGCCTTCAACTCCTCCTAGGTCTACCCTCTGCCCTTATCACACAAATCAACCTTGTATCATTAAAACAAGCAAACAAACACCCAGTTCTTCTTGGGTATGTGGCCATCCACTGCAGTGTGAGCAACTTCCCAGGGGCCACACTTAAGGAAAACTACCCCCTCTCAGAGCAGCTGTCAGTCATCAGTAGCTCTGGCTTTATTCGTTTCCATTAAAAGCAGTTACCCTTTGTTCCTCTTGTGCATATAGTTTCGCCACCAGATCCAACTGGTTTTATGAATTTTACCTTTATATTTGTGTTTCACATATTTGACTATGTCATGCTTCAGTTATTTGTTCCTATCTAACTTTTGGCATGAAGAAATTAAATTAGAGCATCTTCACACAGTTTTCTGATCTGATCTTCGTTTTGTTCTGAGACTCTAATTACAATAACTCGTGCTATCCCACATACTACTGATGTTCCACTCACTTATTTTTTAAATTATTTTCCCCTTGTGTTTTAATTTAAACAATTTCTGGTTGCATTTATTTAATTTCATTTGATCCATTCTTGTTGAATAACAAGTATTTTGATAATTCTAAACAGTAACTTTTAAATACTACACAATTTCAGTTCCTAGCTTTCCTTGCCTAGAGGATTCTCTTTTTCAGTAGGCAATTTCCCTGCATTTGATCACTCCTAGGCACCTTTAAAGTTTTTGCCACAACCCTTTGTCGCAGAGTTTGTAAATACAGGAGACTTGGCTACTCCAGGCTGTTATGCCACTGCTCAAATGCAGAACTGCCCTCGCAATTGGTATGCAGCTCAATAAGAAGTCAAGTATGTTATCCGTAGCCACTTAGCTTTCTTTTTAGCCCAGAACTACTCCGCTGGTTCTCTATATGCTGACTGGTATATAGCTACTTATTTTCATATAGGCATCTCCCAACTGCTGTGGGGGCCTGTAACAGTCGCCCCTACTTCCACTCTACTAACCTGTCACATAACCTTAAGATTTATGTGTCTGAAGCATGGATTCGGGCCTGATGTTCTGTAAACGGGAATGGCAGTAGCATCCCAGAACCTGCTAAGTGACTGCTAAGTTCCTTGGCTCTTGTTCCTGGCCACCACTGTCTAGTCAGGATTCTGATTGTCTGCTCGTGTTAGTATGTCTGTCGAAATTATTTAACCCACATAGCCTACAATGTGACTTCTTCTGGAATAGCTGCCTCAGCACTGAGAGAACAGGCTTTCAAAGGGAATTGAACAGGACTGAAGTCATCCAACTCCATTCTCGTGTTTTTTGGTCTGTTCTTGTTGATGTAATAGGGACTAAGGGTGAAACACAATCACACATTTGTATCCTTGCAATTTAGATTTTCAATGTTGGAGCTAAAGAGATTGCTCAGTGGTTAGGAGCACTGACTGATCCTCCAGAGGACCCGGGTTCAATTCCTAACACCCACATGAAACCACAATTGTAATTCCAGTCCCAAAAGATCCAGTACAGTCTTCCGGCCTCCCCAGGTACCATGGGCACATGTGGGGCACAGATAGATATGCTCACAAAACCCATGCACATTTTTTAAAATTGTAATTAAATTTATAGATTGTTAATGTTTGCACAACTAAGAAGTATATAACAGAATTGTCTGACATCTATTATAAGATGTCTGCAGTAGTCTCCTGAAATTCTTCTGTCCTATACAACAAATGGAACATAACCCAGGAGGGAAACCATTCTGCAGTTGTTATAGGATCCTGTATCTTTAAAGGATGCTGATCATAAATTCATCCCGGCCTTTGAAATCCACTCCTAAAAGGAACAGCCAGAGAAAATCTTCCGTGCACATGGAAGATGGAGACCATTTCTGGCTCAGTCTTATATACCAATGAGACTTGTTTACATTTATCACCAATCTATAGAAATAAGAAGAAATTTGTACCCCATGAGACCAATACTTTATGCAAATGTCTTATAGCCATAAATCCTTGGTGAATTGAAATAAATTAAAATTACATTTCATTATTTCTTCAGACTTTGAAGTTGACTCAGTTCCTTGTGAGGCACAGATGAAGCCTGTGGTTGTACACTCGCTCTCGTGCAATGTGAAAGGCACAGAATGCCAGGCGCCGGTGGAAATCTGCCTGGTAGAGCAAGGAGCTTTGCTCAAAGAATGCTCCACTCTTTATTACTTCCAAAGAGCACTTTCCGTGCTGTTAGACCACCAGCAAATTATATCGCCAGCTGCTCTTTAGAAAGCCCTCTGGCCTCGAGGAAGACCAGCACCCCCAGGCCTTCTGAACTGTGCTTCTGATTCTGTCTTCCGTCACTTTACCCATTCCAGCTTGAGTTTCTCCCTCTGGAGAACAGTCTGAGTGACAGGCATCTGCAGTAGGCATGGCCTAAGGCTCAATATTATTTTAAGTGATTTGCTGTGTTAAACAATGCATATTATTTTGTTAGATACTTATTATAATTAGAATTTATCAGTCAAGGGGACATGATAGTAATGGGCTGAAGAGAGGGGTTTACCCTAACCTGTTCACCATGTAGTAGTAACCATTAAGGCCCTCTGTACACACCTGTGTCACGAGTGACCTCAGCCCCTCTGTGCTCACTCACCACCGAATGCTCTCAACCTGTCTCATACACGAGCTGCTAGCATGGCAAGCCCAGACTTCCTCACTCCACACCCGGATGGCTAACAGCAAACAACTTTACTTGGAGGCATCTGACTTCCCATGCCCAAGACCAAGATGGGGTAACTCCCCACAAGACACAAGCCCCTACCATCTTCCTGTCGCAATTAAAGGCAATTCATTTTTCTAGTTGGTTAGCCTAGAATCTAAGTCTTCAGCTCAACAACTCTTAGCTGATCTAAGAATTCCTCTTGGAATCTGGCTACCTTTACCCCATCACACTGACCCAAGCCACTTTCATCCTTCCCCTAAATGTAACAACTGCATCCCATCAGCATAGATCACCAGCCTTTGTCCTCAATCCACTGCAGTCGGTTTTCTGTACAGCAACCAGAGTGGTCCTGCTTCAAGTTCTGAAGTCCAGAGATTTCTCCTATCGCCCAGAGTAACAGTCAAAGCTGTTATTATATTATACTGTGGCCTCCAAGGCCCTAAAACAGGCTCATGATAGCCCTGGACCGTCATACTCTTCCTGAAACCTGCCCTGCCCAGTACCCGTTTTCTGCCTGGTTTTCCCCTCTGGCAGGGTGTCCCTGCAGGTACCTTGAAGGACCTTTACATTTTTGTTTAAAAATAACCTTGCTGTGAGAACTTCCTTTGCACCCTTCCCACCAGGAGAAAATGTCCTTCCTCTCCCTCCCAGCACACACTGTCTCACTGTCATTCATTTGTCTGACAACCGTGTCTGTTGTCTCTTCTTCCCCTTGTTGGATGAAAGTTAACACAGCAGAGACTTCTGTCTGCCTGATTCCTTGTAGTATCCTCGCTGCTTTGAGAAGTATCTGGCGCCTCCTGGGCAAATGAGTACTAGAGCTAGGCTACCATTCCATGTTCTGCCAGTAGGTGTCACTCTTTGAGGCCGTGCTGTGTCCACATGGGATTTGTTTAGTTCAGGTGGGCTCCCACAATGAAGGACCAACATTTCCTAGTGTGATTTATTTTTCTTCTTACACTAGGAACAGATATCAAGTATAATTAGAATTACAACCAGCATAAACAATATTAAGCAAGGAATGTATGCTAAATGTTTTAATAAACATTCTATCCTAAGGAGTCTAAGTCTTGTATAGGAAATGGCTTGGCTAGATCATAAGAGTGCAGTAACTACGACTATCTAATCTTCAATCCCATCAAAGGCCTGAGAAGGGAGATAATATTACTTGATCAGGGAGGAAGTACAATCAAGCAGCTTCCAAAGCGAGCAGTATATGACAGAGACCATTAGCTACCTGAGCAGGCACCTAAAGTCTCATTTGCAATGTTGAAACAACCAACTTTGGCTAAGGCCTAGTGTAACTAACTGACCATTTTCAGAGGCAAGAAATTTTTCAGAACCATCTTACCCTGTGTTGGCAAGATTTGACAGTCTTTTTCCTTGTGTCCTGCTTATCCATTTCTGGATACCATGTACTTTGTTAGTAGTTGAGGTACGGGCAGTTCCTTGCCCAAAGGCCAATTGTGCCAAGAAGAAAACAAACTCCGAGTAGAATGTCTTTGGTGCCCAACATTCTCTCAGGAGTAGATTGGTGCTGTTGGGAGCAATTGTGTCTCATGTCAGCAGAACCCTAAGTTATTTAAATGCCATGTTCTACAGATCCTTGAAGTGATTGAAGATTACCTAGTGTGATTTTGAAAGTCTTTGTAGTGCAATTGTATGCGTCAGTGGTAACCAGGTGTCTTAGTTTGGGTTTCTATTGCTGCAGAGAAAAATGTGAGTTGGGGAGGAAAGGGTTTATTCGGCTTACACTTCCACATCATTGTTCATCACTGAAAGAAATCAGAACAGGAACTCAAGCAGGGCAGGAACCTGAAGCAGGAGCTAAGGCAGAGACTGTAGAGGGAGCTATTTACTGGCTTGCTCCTCATGTCTGGCTCAGCCTGCTTTCTTACAGAACCCAGGACCACCCGCCCAACGATGGTCCCAACAATGGGCTAGGCTCTCCCCCATCAATCACTAGTTAAGAAAATGCCTTACAGCCAGATCTTATAGAGGCATTTTCTCAATTGAGATTCCCTCCTTTTAGATGACTCTAGTTTGTGTGTTAAGTTGACATAAGACCAACCAGCACAGTGGGCTTTGCAACTCGAAGCTGCAATCTGGCCTGTGCTTATAATGTTGGATGGAAATGCACAGCACATGCAGCCGATAAAAAAAAAATCAAATAGTGGAAGGAGGTAGCTCCTCTTCCTGTGGAAGAATCTGTTTGACATATAGTGTCAATACAGGGAAGCCAAGTCTTAGTGGTGTTAGATTGCCAGCCTCTTGCCTGTATTCTCCACAAACCCTGTTTGCCCTGCTGTGTTGAAGAAGAAATGTCAAAGCAGGAAAGGGAAAAGAACCCTATTCTGATTATACTTGCTAGTATTTTATTCTAGTCTGGTAGTTGTTATTTTAACAATTTTTTATTATTAAATCAGGGCAACACAACTATTTATGTGCTGGAAGGAATGACTGCATCATTGATAAGATTCGGCGAAAGAACTGTCCTGCATGCAGGCTCCAGAAATGTCTTCAAGCTGGTATGAACTTAGGAGGTAAGTGTCATGGGCTCAGCGTGATATGAATTGTGACATCATAGAGTCCACATCCTGCCAGAAGCAAAGGTGGACTAATGTGAACCAAAATGTCAAAAGAGTCACAAAAACTAAGTTCTGTTCTCATGATGACATGTTTTCATGGGGAAATATTTCCTGGCTGGAATTAAAAGGACATGACTATAGCTTGCTAAGGTTCAAGAATTGGATCTTGGGCCAAAACCCAAACAAAAAGATTCCTTTTTTGCACAAAATTATAGGTGATAAGCATCATCTCTGTCTCCTTAGATGATGATGTGTGATATATAGGAATGGATTCTTAATGTCAAGAGTAACATATATAAGAGGAAATCCTGTAAAATGGTAGAGTTTCACCACAAGAAGTGGAAAGAGGAAAGGACTTGGAACTAGTAGTTTTCCAACGTTAATAAAACCGAGTGAGGTTTGTATGCACTAATACAGACCAATCTCCACAGTGTTGTTCAGCAGAAACAAATTAAGGTTGTAAAATGGGGTATTTCCAGATTATGGATTGCATATCTATTTTAAAAAAGCAATAGACTCTACAGTAGGAAAACCTGGTCACTACCACATATACTGTTTGCCTCAGAATTTTTTTAAAGATTTATTCATTATGTATTCAGCGTTTTGCTTGCATATACACCTGCATGCCAGAAGAAGGCACCAAATTTCATTATAGATGGTTGTGAGCCACCATGCGGGTACTGGGACTTGTACTCAAGACCTCTGGAAGAGCAGCCAGTTCTCTTAACCACTGAGCCATTTCTCCAGCCCCCTGTGCCTTAGAATTTTATGCTACATCAGAATCCTGTATTGTGTGCACATTCCATATCTAAAAAAATAAAATTAGATTAGAAAAATGTAGTAAAGTACAGCTTCATTCTCCTTTTGTCTTGGTGAATGAGTTTGCTCCTAGCTAGTGTAATGTGGCTGCCCATATGACAGAGGAACTCTAAGGAGTCAGGAAGATAGAGAAGATGAGACCATGTCACAGGTCCTTACTGAGAGCTCAGATAGAACGGCCACTATGAAAGGGATGGCAGAAACCTCTGTCCCACTTGTTCCTCCTAGTCTTGTAGCCTCGGGCATGTTACTCCCAGCCTATGCCTTGTGTCCTTATCTTCTGCCTTTATTGAACAGTGTAATGAGACTTTCTTGTCAGACTTTCTTGGACTGTCAGCCCCCAAATAACAGCATGGAGACTTATTATTAATTATGAAAGTTTGTCCTCTAACTTAGGCTTGTTCCCAATTAGCTCTTACAACTTAAATCAACCTGTTTCTTTTTACCTGTCGTCCACTTCACTGGCATCTCTCATGTGCCTAGATTGACCTGGAGTTCTACTCTTCTCCCAGAAGTGCTGCCTAACCTCTCTTGCCTAGCTGATGGGCATTTACCTCTTTATTAAACCAGTTAAAATAAAACAGAGTTATCAAATATCCTGCAACATTTCCCCCTTTTTGTCTAAATTTTTATTTAGATTTTAACTCTGCCACAGTAAAACTTATACAATAAGAACAGTTATCAGGTAATAATACATTCACAATGTCCTATTCATTTGTATTTGGCAACTTTGGAGAAAGTACTCTATTATCTAACCTACCTTGGTGAGTTCAAGTTTTGTACCTAAATCATTTTCTATCATAACTTGGATTACCATACTAAAAATATCATTTAAGACCTTAAAACATTTTCTTAGATAAAAACTTTAGCTTTTGTGTCTCTCAACCTTATTACCTTACACTTTACATCTCTTTTGTGAGTTTCTTCTCTGAATTTGGTAACAAGGAAAACTGTAACTATAGCTATCTAGTCTTCAACCCCATCAGAGACCCAAGAAGAATAAAATATTACCTGAGTAAATAGGAAGTGCAAAGCAAACAACTTGCAAAACTTTAGAAATGACCAAAACAGCTGGCTGCCTGGACAGTTACACAAAGTTCCTCTGTAACATTGGGGCATTCATCTTTGGCCTATAAGCCTAGAATATTTGACAAATTTTTCTGTGAAGCAGGAATTTTTGAAGGACTGTTCTACCTTGTCTTGGCAAAGTTTGGCACTCAACCTTTGTGTCCTGCTCGTCCAATTTGGACAGGATACTGTCAGCAGTCAGAGCCAGGGCAGTTTTTTGCCCAGTGACTAACTTTTCCATAATGAAAACAAACTCCATGTGGAGGTTAATTAATGCCTAGCATCCTTCTTTGAAGTAGATTAGTGCTTCCAGGAATAGACGTGTCTCACTGACATGAAAAGTCTTATGTTATTAAAACATCTTAAAGGTCATATTCTGTAGATCTCTAAAGTATTTGAAGATCATCCATCTATCTAAAATATATCTGTTTGACCTTTAAAAGATATCTAACATGACTATAAATTAGATTGTTATAGATGACTAACTACTAACCTTTATTGTTCCAATTACCCTAAGTAGTTTATAATAATAGCATTTAAGGACTAGAACGATGTGTTACATTTTGAATGAACTATATCAGTATACTACCTTAAACAAGAGTAGAAACATATACAGTATGTTATAACAAAAATAACCTTAAATTCATATCAATATGCAAAAAAATCCATCACAATATAAAAATGTTTGAGATTAAGAGTTTCATTTTAGTTTGAAAGTAGATTCTATAATCTACCCTTTAATCCTACCATTATTATATCTCCTCTTCTTTGTCTTTTCAGAAAAAGATCCCTTACTCTAATCTGCTTTGTTTAGTTTCCTGCCTGACCATGACTAATAACAACTTTCAACCAACCCCCTTAAATGATGATAAACATACATAATCCATTAACTGACCCAAAACCACCCACTCCCCTCTTAGAAATGTGGGTGTCATATTCTCTAGACTGCTTCCTGTTGTCTGTGAGAGATGGTATCTTTAGGGGATCCTGAGAAAATTGAGATAATGGTCAAGTCCTTGGAAACCTAGCTGTTGTCCAGCCTCTGTGTGATGAGAAAGTGCAGAGTTTATCTGAAGGCCCTGTCTGGAGTAGTCTATGAGTCTGGACCATCTCAGCTAGATGCTTTGAAGTCATTCTAGAGGTAGATTTTTGAGATTTTTGAGGAAACTGTAACAGAGGCATTCTGTGAGGCTGGATCACCTTGGCTACTTGTCTTCATTGATACCTGGCACTTTTTTCCCCTGAAAACACACAGACTTTTAAAGGTAACACACATATCTTTATTAACACAGTATGAAATGTGTGGTGTTCACAAAACAGCTAAAGATAATTCTCTGTTCTATGTTTGAGCAGGTAAAAGGCATCTATCAACTGTATAAGTCCAAATGGACTTCATAACCAAACTGTAATATAAACCTCTATCCATGCCATATGAAAGGATGGCACTTAGTAACTGATGCCAACCATTGGTAGATGGGATTCCATGGTGCTAAAGAGCTATGCAGCAAGAAGAAAATCAAGTAAAGAAATTGCCTACAAAAAAAAAACTTGCTGTGTATATGGCAGAAGATTAATATATGGAATATTTAAAGAACTAAAAATGGAATAGCAAGCCAAAATTCAATCAGTAAATGAGCCAGTGGTTGACAGATGTTTCTTAAAGTGTGTAGTATAAATGTCCAGTGAGCATAAAGAAAATGGTGTGCCATTTCCTCTCAGCCCCAGTGCTGTCCAGTCCATAGATGAAAGGGAATCCTGTTGATAGAAATGTGAAGGAACTCAACCATTATGGACAGCAGTATGGAAGTCTCTGAAAAAGTTAAAAGCAATCTGCTATAGGATCCAGCCTCAGTCATTCCTGGATATTTATCTAAAAGATTCTGAGTCAGCATAGTAGAGATACATGCACAGCCATGTGTATAGCTGCACTTTTCATAATAGCTGACTTGCCCATCAGTGGAGCAATGGATAAGGAGAATGTATGTTAGTATGTATACAATGAAACTTTCCTACAGCTATGTCATTTCAAGAAAGTGTATACAACTAGACACAATCGTGTTAAGCAAAACTCGTCAATCTCTTAGAGACCATTACCACATGCTTTCTTTCTTTTGTGGATCCTAGATTGCATGAAGATAGATGAAACCCTGTATGTATATGTCATGAAAATAGTAGTAAATTTGTGTAGAACAAAGAAAACTAATGGGCGGGGGGGGTCACAAAAGAGAGGGCAAAGGCAACATGCCCAAATTAAATTATGTGCATGCATGGAATGTTCTTATCAATGAAGTGGTTATACAGTAATTAAAATGTTGTTAAAAGACAAAGTAATAAGCTTCTCCATCACAAATCAAACAATCAATGGAGTGAAGGGGTAGACTGCATGAAGGAGAATCACAAAGAGAACAATCAGCAGGGGGAAGGGAGAGCCTACAGAAAGGAGAAAATACTTGCTAATTGTTCATCTCACAGAGAGTTGCTATCCAGAACTTGAACATTTTAACAACAAACATGTAATCTGGCTTTTGGAAGGGTAAACCCTTTGAATAGATATCTCAAAAGAAGTAATTCAAGGGTCAAAAAATGCATAGAAAAATAGTCATGATTATTATTAGATATCATAAAAATATTATTAGTCATGATGGAATTGCAAATCAGAAGTAAATTACAGTAACTAGCATCCTAGTAGATTGGGTATTTAAAAATTTGGCAAAGATGTAGAAAAAAATGAACTTTTATATACTGTTGATGGGAATGTAAATTGGTCTGACCACTGCAATGAACAGTATGAAGGTTCCTCAAAGTGTTAAAATTAGATCTCCTAAGTCGGGGTGTATGTACAGGCTCTATATCCAATTCCTAGAACCACAAAGATAGAGACAGATAGATGATACATAGATAGATGATGGATAGATAGATAGATAGATAGATAGATAGATAGATAGATAGATAGATAGATAGATAGGAGATAGCTAGATAGATGATAGAAAGATAGGTGGATAGATAGATACATGACAGAAAGAAAGAGCCAGGCAGTGGTGGTGCACGCCTTTAATCCCAGCACTCGGGAGGCAGAGGCAGGTGTATCTCTGTGAGTTCGAGACCAGCCTGGTCTACAAGAGCTAGTTCCAGGACAGGCTCCAAAGCTACAGAGAAACCCTGTCTTGAAAAACCAAAAAAAAAAAGAAAGAAAGAAAGAAAGATGGAGATAGATAGATAAATAGGTAGATAGAAGATAGGTAGATAGATAGATGATAGAAAGATAGATGGGTAGATAGATAGATGATTGATAGATAGCAAATAGAGATAGATAGATGATAGATAGACAGATGATAGATGATAGAGAGATAGATAGCAAATAGAGACAGATAGATATTTATAGATGATAGATAGATAGACAGATGATAGATAGATATGATAGATAGATAAATAGAGATGATAGGTAGCAAGTAGAGAGATAGATTGATTTATGGATGATAGATAGATGATAGATAGATAGATGATAGATAGATGATAGATTGACAGATAGATAGATAGATAGATAGATAGATAGATAGATAGATAGATAGATAGATAGATAGATAGATAGATAGCAAATAGAGACAGATAGATAGATAGATAGATAGATAGATAGATAGATAGATAGATAGCAAATAGAGACAGATAGATATTTATAGATGGTAGATAGATAGACAGATGATAGATAGATATGATAGATAGATAAATAGAGATGATAGATAGCAAGTAGAGAGATAGATTGATTGATTGATGATAGATAGATAGATAGATAGATTGACAGATAGAAATGATAGACAAATATATAGATATTGATGATAAATAGATAGACAGAAGATAGTAGATAGATAAATGATAGATAGATAGATAGATAGATAGATAGATAGATAGATAGATAGATGATAGATAGATAGATAGATAGATAGATAGATAGATAGATAGATAGACACATAGATAGATTCCTGCCATATAATCCAATTCATGTCACTTTCACCCTTCTGGGTACCTATCCAAATTAAATTAAATCAACATATCAAAAAGGTACCTGCATGGTAATGTTTACTGAGGAACTGCTCCGAATATCTAAGATATAGAGTCTGCTTAGCTGCTCATCAACAGACAGTGAACAAAGAAAGTGTGGGTATTTTTCAACCATAAAGAAGAATAAGATCTTCTCATCTCGGCAGAGTGGTGAAGCTGAAAGATATTATAGTTAACTGGAATAAGCCAGACACAGGATGGCAGATGTCACACATTCTCATATATGGAATATACTAGCATGAGAAATAGAGTAATGATTTCTAGACATTGAGAGGGGAGCAGGGTGCACATGAAATTTTACACTGCACCCTCACCAAAGTGTGAAGGCAGTGCATATTAGTAATATGGAATTATAGAACATATCCTCACTGTAGTGACAGTCATTTTCTGTCACCCCTGGGGGAATAAAGGTGGAGTCGGCAGATGTTTGCTGACCACTTGATTTGCGGGTTGAAAAGGAACAATCTATCTTTTGACATGGAGCTTCTTAAAAGCTGAATTAGCAGAGCTAATAAAAGTGGCTCCAGCAGCAACATGGCTTTGCTCTTTTAAAAGAAGGTCTGTTTGGAAAAGACCCTGAAAATAATGTTTTGAGTCAATATATTTTATTTTCCTTGACACACTAATGTATTCTTACAAACATGGCTTCATGGTGTTGTGTCTCAGTAAACCATGGCTTTAAGGATCTGAAAGCTTTGTAACCACATGTTACAAACATGTGAATTGTATGTTTGTCTTCAGAGACAAAGGTGGGCTTCAAGTAGTCAGAAAAGGCACTTGGCAAGACCTTAGCATTCCGTGTTGGCAAGTCAGGCTGGGAAAAGAATTGAGAAGGGGAGGGGAGGCGCTGCAGACGGTTGTCCTCAAGAGCTGCTAGATGGCTCAGTGGGTGACGACTCCTGAAGTCAAGCCTCATGACCTAAGTTTAATGTCATCCCAGGACACACATAGAAAGAACTGCTCCACAAAGCGGTCCTCTCACCTTTGCACGCATGCTCGCCCTCCAGATAAATGGACAGACAACTTGCAACTCTAAAACGTAAATTTAAAAACAAAGTAAGTTACACAAGAGAAAGACCCTGGATTCAGTCCTTTGTTTACAGGAGAAAAGGACCCAGTGTGGAGCTGCCACTCTGTGTCCTCACCCTGAATGCTGGACACAAGGAAACGTTTATACATACTAAGAGAGGCGAGAAGGAGCAGAAGGTGCGGGGTGACCCCCTGTCCCTACCTAGCCTTGGTCACAGTAGGGGCCAAAGGGATGAACAGCTTGCAGAGTCTTCTGAGTTCCTGAGTAGGTTCTTTAGACTGTTTGTTCCCCAGGAAGTAACCCCTTGACCCACTTCTCCATCCTCTCTCAGCAGAGATGGCTGAGTCACCTCACTAAGCTTTTTCAGATGCTACCGGTCACAGGATGGTTGGCTTCGAACTGCTTTATAAGGGAAGGGTGAAAAATCCTTCTCTGTTTGCTCAAAATCCTCTGGAGTTGAAAACCAGATCCAAATCAAAAGGAGAAATTAAAGGTAGTGTTTGCTTGATTGACTGACTCAAAGTCCCACTTTGCATTTTTGTTTTGTTTTGTTTTTCCTCCAATTTTTTAAATTTCTTTTTCCTTTAATGAAACCCGAAGCCTCCCTTTGGCTTGAGGTTCAACATGAACAGGTTTCCCCAGACCAAGCACATTGCTGGTTTGTTTTCATTCCCAAAACACACATCCTGTCCCTGCCTTGCCCTCTGTAGGGCTCTGAGTCATGCCTGAGAATGGCCCTAATTCTGTCACCAGTGGCCTGGACCTTCCACATAGGCAGGGCCTTCTCCAGCCCTCGTGGCTTTTTCTCCAGTGTTCGGGGTTGTTTCTGCTAAGGTAACATGGATGAGTTGAGGGATGGAGCCGTCTCTGTCAGTTCCAACAAAAACTTCTCATTTGCTCCAGATGCATAAGAAGGCCAAGAGCAAGGTACTCGGACTCCTATGTGTATCCTCTTCCTATTGCTGCAATAATGAATAACCACCAGGTTATTGATTTAAATAAAATTATATGAAAATTTATTTTTATATGAATGTACAGCTTAGAAATCTAAAATGGGTCTTACTGAGCTCAAGTCGGTGCAGCAGCAGACTGACTTCCTTCAGGGGGGCTGGAG
Source organism: Ondatra zibethicus (assembly GCA_004026605.1). NCBI lineage: Eukaryota > Metazoa > Chordata > Mammalia > Rodentia > Cricetidae > Ondatra > Ondatra zibethicus. The sequence goes on along the minus strand of PVIU01006983.1, from coordinate 77,456 downwards.
GAAGGAACTCACTTGCCTCCCCCAGTTCTTGGTGCTACCTATGTTCTCTGGCATGTGATCCATTCTGTTGCCATGTGAGGTGACACCCTGCTGGGCTCCGGGGATCAGAAAGAAACGCCTTTAAGGCACCATATTAGTTCCTTTGCATGGCTTTGGCTGAAAGGCTTGGTGTGATAAGGAGGGAAAATGTAGTTGCTCATGGTCACCGTGGTGGGCACGGTATGGCACAGAGCTCTTGTGCACGGCAGCAGGAGCAGGAGGCAGAGGCTGTGTAGACCACTGCACTTCAGGACTGAGACTGCAGCAGGAACCAGGAGTCTGGTGCACTCTTCAGAGAAGTAACGATCTTCCGCTAGCCAGCTCCCACCCCCTAAAAGCTCTACAGCCCCCCAAAATAGTGCCACCAACTGGGGAACAAGTGTTCAAAACAGAAACCTGAGGGAGGCGTTTCAGATTCAAACCATGACAGAGACACATAGTTTGTAATAACCTGCTTCCCACGAAAACTTGTCACCATGCTGACTTTGGGGTGCTTTCCTGATTCTAGTCCTCCATGTCCTTGCCTCACCCCCCACTACTACTAAACCCTAATACCACTCTGCTTTCCCTGGAGTCTCTCTGATCTTGCACACAACCTCCTGGTTATACCTCTGTGCACACCGTATAAAATGGACCACACGATCTTCCCCAGTGTGGATATGTCTCTGCCACCACCCCAAACCGTGCTCAAAAGAGCCCTCGCTCCTCAGATGGTTTCCACACGGGGAGAAATGTCCTTCTTTCTATATAACTTAGTAAGGCTGTCACTTCCTCTGACAGAGTGGCTGGTCCCCTCTGGCCTTCCCAGGCTTTGTCACAGCACAGAGCAGGCCGCACTATAGTTATTTGCTTACAGGCATTCATACCAATGGGTAGTGCACGCTGTCAGGATGGGGTTGCCTTCTTCTCCGAGATCCAATGCTCTCTTGTGCAGCACGAGCATGGGCTTAATAAATGCGTGAGTAGACGGAAACCCGATTCAACTTTGCCCACAGGCTACGAATATAAACCCAGCCCCCTCTCAAAGTTTAGTTAAGTAGTTATTAAAAACAAAAGGTATTTGATGTTTAAAATAGTCCTGTAACATATTCCAAAAGAAGTACTTTATCAAAGTTCCATTATATTGTTTTTCATCCCTTTACAGGAGGGGTTCGCAACCTGTGGGTCACAACCCCTATGTGGGTATCTATAATTCATAACAGTAGCAAAATTACAGTTATGAAGTAGTAGCAGAATAATTTTATGGTTGGGGGTCACCACAGCATGAGGAGTTGTATTAAAGGATCACAGTGCTAAGACTGAAAACCACTGAAGTCCAGTTTCCAAAAGGTCTGTGTCTTGGCCTGCTATTCATATTAGTATAGACTAGAGATCGCTTAAATGATAATATATCGAATGAACAGGCTAGCCCCTCTTCTTCCCATAAGGACGGGTTTCAGGTGACATGAGCTTCTTCACCTTGTTGTGTCTTTGCTGTAGCTTCTGTCACGAGCATGGAGGTTGTTTCAGACTGTTGGTGCTGCCAAAGAGGGATTCCAGCCAGGTCTGGTAGGTTCTGCTTAAACATTAAGTTCAAGGTGGGAAATGATGGTGAGTTAAAATAAAAGGGCAGATAAATTTAAACCCCCCCAAAAAAATGTGAAAAAGAAAAAGAGGGCCAAGTAGGGTGGCTGTATCCCAGCACTGGCAGAGATAAGCAGGGATTTTCAGTGCAAGGCCAGCCTGATCTACATAGCATTTGCAGGCCAGCCTGATCTACATAGGCATTTGCAGGCCAGCCTGATCTACATAGCATTTGCAGGCCAGCCTGATCTACATAGCATTTGTAGACCAGCCAAGGCTGCATCATGAGAACCTGCCTCAAAAATAGAAACAGCAAAGGTACTAGAAAAGAACCTACCGGGGTGAAGAGAAGCCAAGCTGAACAGACACAGATGGAGGTGTGGCTGAGGAACTAAGTGGAATATAGACTTCACTCATGGTTTCCTGACAGATCATCAAGTGGGGAAGGGTAGAGAGAGTTCAGGTGGGAAAATCACCTGTATTTGCAGAAATTCCAAGACTGACAGAGATCCTCAGCCCGTGTCTCGGTGGCCAGGCAAGAGTGGAGTGGTAATAGGCACACATATCCGGCCAGGCTTGAGGACGTTTTAGACAGAAATGGACACCAAAGCCTGTAGGTGGAGCTTACCGCTGGTGAGACTGCAGGCCGGGCAAAGTGGCCGTGCCACTTGTCTGTGTTGGAGTCATCTGTGAGCATTCACTGAGCAGGCCGGGCCCGGGGCCTCCACTCTTGTGTCCCTGGCCGCCTATAAAAGCAGGGCTGTGCACCTGTTACCCCCAGGTGGTGGCGTCAGAACACTGAGCCTGAGAAGCACAGCGACCACACATCGGGAAGAAAAAGCTGTGATCGGATGGCCCTCTCTCATCACAGGAACAAATACTCCTTTTACTAGACGGCTGGTAAAGAGCCCTACTGTATAAAGCCCAACTTCAGTTTAATGTGAGAGTGAATGTTGAAATCAGCCATTACTCATTTTTTTATGAGGGTGGTAGCATACAGGATGTGTGCTTGCCAGCCCGTGTGCACGCCCTTCGGGTGTGGCGAGCACTTGGCTGCCTCACTAGGAGTAAACTTGATGATATAATTATCGTAACCTGGGGACTCTTTCCAGGGGCTGTGTGTCCCCAGGTTGCTTGCAGATTTTGTTAGTACTTTTGTGTGTTTGTGTCCCTGATAACAAGCTGGAACCATGAAGAAATGATTAAGTTTTAGATATAAATATGTTCTATTGTTCTTGCAACACTCCTGGCTTCTTTACGGGACTTGGTCAAAGCTCACCTGCCCTGAAGCACAGACGGTCCAGTCTCTAGTTGAGTGAGTGACCACTTCTCAACTCCAGATATTTGTTGTCATGAGGAAAACAAGCGAGGATTGCCAGATTTTAAGATTTTAAGAAATACCATTTTCACTCGCTGTCAGGAAAGCGGTGGATGTGCGCTGGATTAGCTTCCTCCCGGTCAGCTCTCAGTTGCTTGTTGTCTGTGTGGTCTAAGGATTTCCTCTTCCACCTGGCTTTCTCTTTTAATGACTTTGCTTAATGTAGATGACTGGTTCTCAACCAGAGGTGGTCTTCCTCTGGAATGGATGGACACTCAGTGGTCTGGAAATCTTTCTGCCTGTCACAGCTGGTGGCTAGGGGTGGCTGCTGGCATCTAATGGGTAGAGGACTACGTCTGTGGCTAAGCATTCTGTGACACACAGGATTGTCCCTCCAGCCATGAATTATCCAATCCAAAATGACAGTGAGATGGAAGAGACCAAATCCTTACTGTTCCTCCTTTTTCTCCTTCCTCCTTCCCTCTCTTCTTCCCTCTCTCCTCTCCTCCCTCCTACCCTTTCTTTCCTTTCCTCTTCCCTGCATGTCTCTCCCTCTCTCTCTTCAATCTTGCTCATATTCCCTCTGTTTTTGCTTCCTTCCGACTCTTGAGGATGCTGTCAGTTTCTCATACAAGAAAACAGACACATGAGAATTTAAGAACGAGAACCCCCCAAACCTCCACTTACATATTTTCTGATATGGGAAACTTAGGCAGCCCAAGATTCTGCATGGAGAATTCACCCCTGGGTCTTTGCAAGGCTGATGTAGGGACCACATTTGAAAGAATGGGATGCTCAGCTCTGTTTCCATGGCCTCTGAGCCCATGCTTCTCATCTTTACATCCTTCACCATGAGTTTTCCTGTTAGATGCTGTTACTTTTATGATGCTGTGCAATACAAAAAGCTCTTAACCAACATTTGTGTCTCAAAAATTAAAATATAGTTGTGGGTGAAGACCAAAAGCATATATCATTGTGATGTTTAGCTCTGGCTTCTGGCCCAAGTAGTTAAATAGTATATCCTATGATGTTTTCCCAGAATTTCTAATTTCCTCCATTTTTGGTTAAAGTCTCCTATGTAGACATAAGGATCCTTTTGTAGTGGCTTCCTTCAGATACAAAGTAAAACTTTTGTTTTTGTTCTAAGAAAAAGAACAAAATATGAGATGGGGGCAAGAGAAAGAGAGAGAGCACTAACCTTATATAGCTGATAATATGGAAAACTGATGTGAGTTAGTTCTTGTTTAAACAAATGTGATTTAGCTATTGTAAACTATTAACTCTCAGCGGTAACACCACGAGGGTGGCTGTAGGAGCTGTGAGAGCTGCCTCGGATGCGTCTGGAACACGGAGAGAGCATATTTGTACCACAGTAGTACCACACATGAGACTGGCTTTGTCTCATGAAGAATTATTGCATATGCTTTTGTTACTAGAGTACTATTGTAATGCAGAGTATTTTCGTTGTAGACATTAAACATCTTCTTGAAATGTAAAGCTAGAGACTGATACGTGGCACTGCCTGGGCAAGGCATCAAGGCCTCTATGGGTATTCTGTTACCAGATCACAGATGTGCTCCCATATGCATGGGGCATTTCAGTCTCTTACAAACACTGGTGACTGTAAGGAGTCTTTCTCTGTCCCAACAGCCAGCTCCCAAATAACAACAGGGAGACTTACTAATTCTGAAGGCTTGGTCTTAATGTAGGCTTATTTTTAACTATCTCTTATATAACTTAAGTTAACCCATTCTATTTATCTATGTTCTGTCACATACTGCCCATCCTGCTTCCTCTAGGTTTTGTTTTGTTTTGTTTTGTTTGTTTGTTTGTTTGTTTGGTTGGTTGGTTTTTTTTTTTTTTTTTGTGTGTGTGTGTGTGTGTCTTACTTCCTCTCTCTGCCCGGAAGTCTGCCTATACCTCATGCCTAGCTATTGGCTGTTCAACTGTTTATTACACCAATAACAGCAATACACCTTAACATAGTGTCCACTCAAATACCTCACAACAGAAGGCTAGCTGACCATGAGCCCTGGAGGTCTTTAGCCTCTGACTTCAGCAGCTTCCTGTTATAATTCTAGAAAAACTACATTTTACCAATATGAGTTCTGTTTGGATAGCAGGCCCCTTGCTCCCACACTGCCTGACCCTCTGCTGTTCTACCCACGCCTTCATGGAGGACACTGACCTGATTTTGCTCAGACAGGCTGGGTTGAACCTTGGCTGGAGTTGTTTTCCAGGAAGACAAGCCAATGCTGGGGCTGAAGGTGAAACCCAGAAGCCTTGCTTGGTTCTTCTGAAAAACTTTCTTAGAGAACAGGGCTGCAGTGGTCACTGCAACTGGTTCGAGACAACCAGAAAAGTGTCTGTTCATTTGTTCACTTTCTCTTTCCTCCACTCTTCCAGTGAGCTCTGGTCGCCGCCTGCTGTAGTCTGTACAGCAGAATGCTTGCACAGAAACCAAGGAAAGAGTTCAGAATACATCATGATACTGGGCAGAGCTGCATGGTCTATCTCCACGGTCTTACTGTGAGGGGAGATTATACCTAACAGGGGATTTCCTAACACTAACTGTGGGTCCAAAACACAGGCATTAAAGACTGGAAATTCTCTAAGAGAGAGTTACAGGTTCCTGTCAGCCACATTCAAATTGGGAGGTGATGATTTAATTTAATTAATTGGTGACTAAAGATTATATTGAGGGTTAAAACTTGCCTTCTCATGGTGCGTAACTTGAATGTTTTTGAAACTGTAACATGAAGCTGGCCTTTATCCAAGTCATCCATGCTGACCTGACTCTCAGTTTCCCCCAGAGGTGGGCTGACAGGTCGCCATGCCCCACCTAAAGAGCTTATTTGAACACTGAAAGCGGCAGCCATGAAATCCACCCATCAGTTTTCCGATGAGCTACATGTAGGGGTGTGGCTATCACTATTTTTCAGCTGACTTTGGGATGAAGGGAACTCTACCTTGAAAACGGAAGCAAACAGTAAGGAGGCAGTGGTGAGGCAGGAAGGAAGAAACAGTATCTAGGCCTTTCCTTACTGGGAATGTACGTTAAAGTGTGTAAACAAATTGCTCACCCTCTTTCAAATGGAAGCTGAGATTCCCCAAGAAATGCTTTCAGAAAGACCTACTTTTCCTTCAGGAAGTCCTTACAACTGCAGCAAGTCCTCCTCTGGGCCCCGTACCTTCATGGCTTCCATGCAATCAGAGCTGTAATTGCTTATTTCCACAGAAGCCTGTGATCCCATCTCATGTCAGATAATAGAAACTCCATCAGTGCCTTGGCCTCTGGCTCGGCAAGAACTCCCTCTATACCTTGTTCTGCTGTTGCTCTTGGTTTTTAGTTTTGTGTTGTGAGGGAGTTGTCGTTTTTTGTGTGTCTGTTTTGGCTAAATGGTGTTAATGTGAAGAATACTTTAGAAACAAAGACAGAAAGCTCAGTCTCTTAAAGGAGTTTTTGTTTAGCCTGCAATGCTGGATTGGTTTTGAGGGAGTCTCCAATGCTCTGGAATTTACACTGTGGCAGAAGACCAAAGGACGAAATAGAAGTCAGCCTTGTAAACAGCTGGGCAGGGCAGGCCTTTGCAGGCGTGGTACTGCTCCCAGCCCAGCTTCGGATCTGCAGGCTGACCCCTGTGCCCAGGAACTCTGGAAGGGAGACCAGAAGAGCCTCTGCACGTCGCCATTTCGTTGCTTCAAAACAGGCCAGTTTGGTTTGGCTCCACTTGATCAGGGAGTTTTCAGACCAAGTCTACCAGTATCCTGAAGAGAACCCAGCCTAGAAAAATAACTTTTTTTCAGCTATATGCATCATTGGCTACTATTAATTCTTAATTTAGACTCATTCTGATAATGTCAGAGGAATAAAATGTGGAATAATATTTATTTTAAAAGTTGTAAACATTGGCCTTTGTTTTTCCTTTCCTCAGACCTGCTTAGTCCCCTCCTTAGCCTGAGTGCATCCTGGGAACTCATCATGGCGTGCTGCCCCTGGTCCTCCTGCACATTAGTGCTAGCTTGTCATGAGGAGATTTTTACATGCTATCTGGCTTCTTTATCTCATATTCGTAAACTGTTCTTAAGAGCGGAGTGGCAGTCTTCAGAAACAATTCTGTTTCCAGTTCTCAAGTTTTGTTCCCTGCTGATTTCTGTCAGACTATCTGGCCTTTCCATTCCTTTTGCTCTTGAACAATTGAAATGATTTTTCAATCATAATGTTAACATTGTTTAATATTGTTAATATGAATTATTTATAGTAACTAGTGTTAGTTAATGATATCAATTTATTATTTAATCACAACATAATCCAGGAAAACTTGCTCAGTTTACTTTTCATGTAAATAATATAAAAGATTACTTACAATCTGGTTCAAATTAAGGTAATTTTTTTCAATGAAACATGCTTCCAAGTAATTATTCTTGAAAAAAAATAATTAGAATTGCAGTGATAAAGCTATGAGTAATTGTTTTACAGAAACAATGTTGAACTGAGAAGGAGGAACTAAGAAGGAAGAACTCTTTTTCACGAAAATTAGCATTGGAGAGAAAACTTGGCTGGTCTTTGAGTCTGTGTATTTTTTCATTCCCCATCGAGAGTTTTTATTTCTTCTACCTTCTTAGATTTCTTTTTGTGTGTGCATGTTTTGCCCACATTTATGTATGTATAAAATGTATATGAATAAATTATATGTATGTGTCTACACACACAGTGAATGCATCCGTGGTGCCCGTGGAGGTCAGAAGGCATCAGGCCCCCTGAAGCTGGACTTAAGGATGATTGCAAACAGCAGGTTCTGGAAACTGAAATGGAGCCTCTGCGAGAGCGGCACTGAAACATCTTTCCAGCCCAGTTTTTTATTTCTTTTTATTTCTTTTTTTTAAAGATTTATTTATTTATTTTATATATATAGCATTCCTTCTATGTATGCCTGCATGCCAGAAGGGGGCACCAGATCTCATTATAGATGGTTATGGGCCACCATGTGGTTGCTGGGAGTTGAACTCAGGACCTCTGGAAGAGCAGTCAGTGCTCCTAACCGCTGAGCCTCCAGCCCCCAGTTTTTTTTATTTCTTATGCACAAAACCATATAGTCGTTTTTGCCCCAAAACTCTGAAATACATTGGAGTTAGGCAGCTTTCTCGGGTGCCTCAGAATTCTCTGGTATGTGCCTTGTTTTAGGGACCCGGGATGCTATTGAGGAAACACGGAGTCTACTGCAGTAAGGGAGCAAAAGAGGCTCAGCAGAAGAGCATGCAGGGAGCTTGGGGGACAAGTGAAAAGTGCAGGAAGATGGCCACGCATTGGATTGAAAGTGACCCTTGTGCACTTATTGAAGAAATTCTGTACGGAAATGTCATAAAGACAACACTATTGGCTAGGGTGGTGCTTCTGTTAACTTTTGAAACCCTGGGTCTCCTGTATACTAAACATGCTTTCTGCCACTGAACTCTACCCCAACCCCCAACTCTTCATTGTTTCCATATTATATTTGCGTTAAGTATAAGGAGGTCTGCACAGGACAGTCCTGTGGGTTTTCTCCTTAGCCAGGGGTCCTGCTCCGTCTGAGCTCACCAGGGTCCTGAGAACTTAGGAGGACATAGCCCTTGGCACAGCCCATTAAGCCGGGCCCTGGAGGCATTTCCAGGTCACTGCCTCCTGCCTCCTTCTCAGGCCAAATTCACCTCTGCAACCTGGTTACAGTAGCAATGCTTCTTCAGAAGCCATTCCTAATAAGTCTATTTACCTGGCATGCCAATGACATTGCTCCGTGTAATAAAAACTCTGCTCATGAATGTGCCAAGACGGCAGCTGTGGCAGCTGTTAAAAAATTTGCCCTTTGAAGGAGGGGTCTTTTCCTGCATGGCCATGGCAATCAGTGTGCTAGTTTTTCTTATTTAATAATGTATTTTTTTATGTTTCTGCTTTTTGAGAGAGATTCTTACTCTGTAGCCCAGATTTGCCTTGAACTCTCTGTGTAGCTCAGGTTTGCCTTGAACTCACTGTGTAACCCAAGCTGGCTTTGAACAGGTGAAAATCCTCCTGCATCAGTCTCCCAAGTGTTGGGATTACAGGTATAGGCCACCACACCTGGTTTTTCTCCTTTTACTGAGATGGTTTACAAATAAATCAGTCTCCTACATAGTGATCCTCAGAGAACAGAATTTTTGGAGATCGCTATCTAATTTTCAGAAGATTGTAAATGTCATTTAAAATGAGTGTCCGGAGAACTCAAATATCAATTGCAGTGTTGCTTTAGGGCTTTAATTCTTAGCAAAACACAGGTTCCTCCAGTGGTAAATTCTAGATCTTAGGCAAACTGACCAGTTTGCTTCCTGCCTTTTAAGAACTGTCTCCCAGTGGCGGTGAAGGTGACACAGCCCGGAGCAAAAAAAAAAAAAAAAAAAAAAGGCTTGTCTTGCTTGTCATGGCAGCCACAGTGTGTGGCTGGCTGCACTGCCCTGGGGACTAGAAAAAAAAAACAGGCTGTGACCTGTTGAGGTGGCCACGGGCCTTCTGTTCAACAGACTCCCCTGTCACTACTGGTGACCTTGTAGACAACTGAACTCTAGATCCCACTGTGACCTTTGGGCCTCCTGCTTAGACGCCTGCTGTTCCCAGCTATACAGTATGAGGGTAGGGTCCTGGGGTGTGAATGAAGACCAAATGCAGCGTTTTAAAGAAAGGAGCTTAGAACTTACCTTGCATGTTGAGCTTCGGTTATACTCTGCCACTTCCCAGCTCATAAATGTACTCGGGATTAGGAGGAAAGAAAGACTGTATTTTAAATTTGGAGCTGAGCAAACGGCGCTATACCTTATGATGGGGAGTCTGCTCTTTCAGTGGGTAGTGTTTTATTTCATAACACTGAAAATTCTTTCAAGCATGTATTCTAAAGTCACAGTATTTGCCCTTATGCATACTTTGGAAAACACTGCTCAGATTAGGTCTAACCACACTCGCAGGGATAAGGAGTTTAGTCCTCTGTTTCTGACAAATCTAAACTGGAATGTACATGAGAGGGTCTCCTGATTTCCACAACGGGGCTTCAGATCTCCAAAACTCGTTCAATCACTTATTTCTAAGCTGCACTTGAGCAACAGGAGGCCTGCCACCAGACCACAAGCTATTCAGAAAACAACATTATTGCACGTTCTCACGGGCAGTGCATTCCAGGCTCTCTCCATAACACATTCCAGGATACTCAGAGAAGATGTTCCTGCTCTCTAATCTAAATCCCCTTTTATATCTGTAAAGCCTTTGTGTCCAATCTCATCCTCGGTGGGGGGGAAAAACGACGTGGACAACATGATTCAGAAAACGTCTCTAAGTTTTCTAAGTATGAATGGGTTGGAGGGGATGACAAAATGAAAATAGAGCTCCGGGGCCTCTCGTCATCCCCTGCGCAGAACACGCGGGTGAAGTCCTCTTCTCTCTCATCTTAGTTCTGTGGATTTGTGGATGGAGACTTTCAGTGCTGCACACTGATGACTTCCCCAGGTCTGCTCAACACAGCTGTCTAGGAATTGCCACGTGGACCCACAGACCACCACACTGCCTGCCCCTTCTCCACAGACCCTTGTCCAAAGTGCCAGAGGGAACTTTAGAATTAGGGGATAGCTTCAGTCCCTGCTGTCAAAGCTCTCCTCCTCCCTTCCTCCTCCTCCCTTCTCTCCTCCTCCCCCTCCTCCACCACTTCTCCCCTTCTCCTCCTTCTAATCTCCTCCTCCTCCAACTACTTTTTTTCATTCAGGAAGAGCAAAAGTTTGAGCTGAAGACAGCTCTGAACAGCTCCCCATGCCTGCAGGTGAGCACAGAGGGATTTCTCCAACTTCCAAGGCCCTCTGACCAGCATCTCCTACCTGGCTGCACTAAAGATCTCTTGTCTCTCCTTTAAAAACCCTACCGAAGATGGAGCCTTGCCGGTGTGTGTGTGTGTCTGTGTGTACATATTCCTGACTTTTACTAACATTAAAAAATAGAAAAGGAATGAGAAAAAGACCAATGTAATCATAGAAAATAAAACGCCACAGACGTATCTATGCCCAGACCCAGGAGCAGCATGTGGGCATCTCCTACAGGAAGCCATAGTGCAGAGCCTTCTTTTGTGGAATCCAAAGCCCATTCTTCCTTCCTGGCATTCCCTCCAGCTGCACCACTCTGCTCTGAAGGGACGCTACTCTTGGATGGGTCAGAGTATTTGATTATGGATGTGTCTCCTACAGGAATGTGGCTTAGTTCACTTTCAGGTCACAGCCAAAGCAGATCTAGACAGAGCGACAGACAGAAGGGACAGCAGAGAGGAGACAGCTGTCTGCCATTGTCTTGCTCTCCATGTATGTCACAGTACCCTCACCTGGAACTCAACCCTGGCAGCTTGTATAACCGTAATCAGTTTTCAGACTCAGCTTCCTCAAACCGGTTCTCTCTTGTCAGGGCTAAGATTTTCCCATCAACTTCATTGTCTATAGAACAATACTTCCTCCACAGTTGGTGGATGCTGGTTATTCGCTGAGTTCTTGGAAAATGTGATCCGTGATAATAGCAACAAAATCATATTGATCCTGGCTGTAATGTTATCTGGGGGTAGCTTTACACATCGGAGAATTTAGTTGGAGATTCACTAATTCAGAATTTCTTACAAAGTGGTAAACAACTGAGTTTACCTTCACCGTAGTGCATGTCCTGTAGAATCGGTAATGCATAGTACTTTGTTAATTACATAGAAGGATCTGAAAATATGTACAGATCCTTTTGAAAATCCATTTCAACCTTCTTAACTATTGCAGGAGTATTTGGAAACAATCCAAATTAAGAGATGCCACTTTATTTTCCATTGAGAAGCTAATTATTTATTCATGAAGGCAACTTGCCCTTAGCCCTCACCCCATCCAATTAGCATGTGTTGCCTTAAGAGCCATTGAGATGCTTTTTTCCCCTCCTAGTACAGATTAAGATGATTTTGCTGTATAGCCAGTCAATGTCCTCTGTAAAAAGGTGACATTTCTTCTTTTGGTGACATGACAGAGAAATGCTAAGTTTTGCCTGACTTTGCATTCCTCCTCTGGGAACTAAAAGAAAATGAAGTCTTGCACCAAAAGCATAATCATGTTTATTTGGCTGAAATCAAGACCCAAAGAGTCAGGGAGTCCTGTTATTGATCTGGGATGCAATTGCATTTGGCCTGTGAACCAACAGTAAGGACAACAACGACGATGACGACGACGATGATGATGATGACGATGATGATAATGATGATGATGATGATATCCCTATACAGCATCTTTAATATCTGCTGCCAAGTCCTCATTTTCAACAGTTCGTGATTTCTAAGAGGGAAGGAAGTAGAAGTGATGCATGTATCTGGAGAACCCCTGGAAGATGCGAGGATGGCTTCATCTCTAGGTAGCCATCACTGAGTCAGCCTAGGTACTCAGGTTATCATATTCCTCAGAGTAGCACAAACCACTGGAATCACACTAGGAAGTATCCCCTGATTTGTGGGGTACAGAAGTACTCCCAGCTTGGTGCTCTGGTTATTTGCCAGGTACAGGAAGCAGGGCCTTCCATTGCTAGATCCTGGAAATGAATCCATGGAGAATCTATGGAGTTCTGTTCATAGCTGGGCAGGAGATAGTAGCTGCCAAGATGTTGTCAGTAAGTCCTTGGCACTTGAGGGGAAAGCCCTGAGCACACAATAGTTTCTATAAAATTCAATATGGAAAAATGAAATTCCTCTTTTAAGTGAATCTAAGTGGAAGTGGGAGACATTTACATGCATGAAACATCCAGAGAAAGAGAGAGAGGGAGAGAGAGAGAGAGAGAGAGAGAGAGAGAGAATGAGTGTACTACTAATGGCTGACAGTTAAGATGAAGTGTGTCCTTGGCCACTTGGCCACCTGGGACAGTGAGATTCCCCAAGCTCAGTGGCCATTAATTCACAGAATTTAGGAAGGAACCCTGCCCAAAACCAGGTTCACTTTGAATAATAGACACATATTGATTGAGGGTCTTTAGCCAAAATCATCCCTGTATAATTAGCAAACATCTTAATTACCCAGTTGGATTTGAAGATGGTGCTCATCCTAAAGCATAGAGCTAACCCTGAGAAGGTAGAGAGAATGGATTAGAAGAGAAACTGCACAGAATGGCAGTGGAAGTCAGGGCCCTGGCTGGGTTCACTGGCTTACTCTGGCATTCACTAGCTCTGAAAGCTTGAAAAGGCATTTCCTCCCTTGATACCTCTGCTTCTTCATCTGAAAAAAAAACAGAAATAGCAGTAATGCCTGATCTCAGGTCCTGGTGAGCACTGGACTTCTAAAGCTATAGAAAGTCTGTTGGACTGTGTTCAGAAACTGAGTACTCAGTAAGTGTAGCTTAGTATTTCAAATACAACAAAGAGTGGTAAGTTCATAGATGGGTCATTACACAGTAGAAATTTTGCAAAGGATTAATTAGTGACTCAAAAATGTTATCTGAAAATCTCAGAAGCTTGTCTGCATTTCTCACAGGGAAATAAACTGGGGCTTCATGTATGCGATGCACTGTAAAATTTATTAATGTTTAAAAATGAAACAAATTTATTCAACAAACATTTGCCGAGAATTTGTAAGTTAGCAACACAGTACACAGTATGGTTACATAAAAATGCATGTGACATCTTCACCATACCCCTGGGTCTTCAGAAAAGACACCAGATACATACCTGTGACTGAAGAATTCATACACTGTTTTGGTAAAGATGAATTATCCTTCAGTTCCAAGTGCCCTGGTGCTCACAAAGCCACAACACAAATGAAGTGGCCTGCTGAAGACAATGCTGATAACCTGCTCGGCAGTTATGCTACCGATGACAGCCCAGAGAAGACGTTCAGTATTCTTTTTGATATTCATAGCATTGACCTTGAATCAAACATGAGAAATCAACAAGCAATATAGACCTAGGACATAAAACAAATATAAATGTTATAATTAGTTTGCAAGCAGATATCCCTTTTAATAAGACATGAAAATAGCAGGCATTGCTGTTCCTACTTAGAATATGGCTAGCATCAGAGTCTCAGAAAATATGAGAAAATGTTAATGAGCTCATTCTCAGTTTTGCTTTCGGCTTTTGGAGATAGTATCTCATAGCAGTTCATGTTAGCCTTGAAATCATTCTGATAGCCAGGATGGCTTTGAATTCACACTGTTTTTCTTGTCTTAGTCTCTCAAATTCCAAGATTATAGACATGTGCCACCACACAGTGTCTAGAATAGTTGTGTATACTGCACAGGTGTGTGTGCTTATCAGTAGAAGCCCGAGGTCTGCGTGATGTCTGCCACAACTGCTTTCCGCCTTATCTCCAATGGGATCTTCCACGGAGACCCATTATCCAGGCAAACGCCCTAAGACTCACAGAACTTTCTATGGCATGGAAGCTTCATGGATCTGACTGCCCACATGGCCAGTGACTGCTCCAGAGGACTCCTGGGCTCCTCCAGATTCGTGGATCCAAGTGTATTTGTGATTATTTAGCTGTTTGGTTTTTCTCGAATCTAGTTGGCCAGTTGCTTTGTCAATAGGTTCTGGTGTGTCTTCATTCACACCCCCCCCCAAGCATCCTGATTCCAGGCGCCACAGTCAGCAGCTTCCGCGCGGCTAAGAGACACCTCCTTCAGATGGCGCTGTCAGACCCCCTCCACTCCAATCTTCCGTCGATGGCCAGAGTCCATTAACAAAAGATTGAAAAATTTAAACTAGCTTGTTAAACTTTTTATGGGCAGAAATTACATCGTAGTTTTCTGTTAATCCCAGTGCCGACGGTTACTGGCTGTGTAACAGATGTGAGGTGCCTGCTCTTGGGTGAGGACTAAAAGCTGAGCTGTAGGTTTTTTCTGTGGTGAAAATGATAAATATTAATAGCTACACTTGTAAACAGAAATGATTATGTTTTACATCAAGTTCATTAGTGTGGTATAGCTAGTTCTGTGTTCAGTGAGGCTGAGACTCATGTTAGGATGAAATCAAAGCTGTGTCTGGTTCATGGAGAATTTTTAAATCAATTGAAAGCATTATTATAATTGCAAATCTGTAACTGTCACAGCCCTAAGCTCAGTGTCAGAAGCTGGCTCTTCTGAGCCGAGAAACTTCTTTCTACCCATTCTCTCATGTGTCTTCCCAATTACCTTTGCCTGCTCCTCTGTCCATTCCAGGCTATTGGCATTTGAAGCAACTGCTTTTCCTCCAAATGCCATTTCCTGTGATTGGACAAACTCTTGAATGCTATTCTGGAATGAGAATCATGGTAGTCACTACCCAAAATAATTGTTAAATTGGGAATTTTGTGCCAGCCATTAGAGTGTGCCTGGCATTGAGCATTCCATTTATATTTGCTATTATTTTCATGGACCCCGCTTGTATCCTGCAGTACAGTTTTGTGTCCTGTTCTGTGGTTCCTCCTCCCTGTTGTGGGAGCAGGATGAGGTTCGTGCAGTCTGCAGGTGTGTGCAGGTCTCTGTGGGCTAGAAGGAAGGACATGCCATGAGTCAGGGCAAGGAGCCGCTGCTATACGGTGCTCACAGTCACCTGGGAGCTTTGTCGTTTGCCTTAGGAAGCTATTTTGAAAGTACTCCTTGTGGCACAAGACTCCCCTAGGAGAAAGCATGCATGGAGCAGCTCAATGTCTGGTGGACGTTTTCACCACACTTTTCGTGTTCGATATGAATCTTTGCCCTTATCCCTTCTGATTTTGTATTTTACAGCTCGAAAGTCAAAGAAACTGGGGAAGTTAAAAGGCCTTCACGAGGAGCAGCAACAGCAGCCCCCACCACCTCCTCCACAGAGCCCAGAAGAGGGGACCACATACATTGCTCCTACGAAGGAGCCATCCGTGAACTCCGCACTGGTCCCGCAGCTCACCTCCATCACACGGGCACTCACGCCGTCCTCGGCCATGGTCCTGGAGAACATCGAGCCGGAGATTGTGTACGCTGGCTATGACAGCTCCAAGCCAGATACGGCGGAGAGCCTGCTCTCCACGCTTAACCGCCTGGCAGGCAAACAGATGATCCAGGTCGTGAAGTGGGCCAAGGTACTTCCAGGTAGGACTGCGCAGGGCTCGGTTTGATATTAGTGGTGCCTTGGTGTTTGCTTTGTGCAGCATCCTGACATGTCTACCAAAGACCCCAGAGTGGTGGGAGAACTCTGGATACTGGTTCATTTCTTTCTTTCCAAGAATGCAGGTTTGTGGTTCTATTGTTCCTAAAACAGGCATACGGCTGGTGTTCGCCAAAGAAAGGGATTATTTTGTCCCCAAGTATTAATGGGGTAAAATATATCCTGATACTGAGGTCGCACTGAGCTAGCTCTGGGCATCACAGTACCCCAGTTCATCTAAGTGCAGGGGCCCAAGAAACTTAAAGCCTTGTAAAGCATCCTGACCAACTCTTCCTGCTTGGGACTCAAGAGATGGTCCTTGAAGTTCCTGCACACATTCCTGAGTTTAGATCCTCAGAACTGTCATTTCTAGTGTGTGTGTCTGTACACATATATATCCCCATCCCTGTCTTGCCGGCCTGTAATCCCAGCACTAGAGACACAGAGGATCTCTGAGCTTTCAGGCCCTCCAGATTCAGGGCAAGACCCTCCCTCTGAAGATAAGGTAGACAACGATAGATAAGCCAACCCCACGTAGACCTCCGGCCTCTCCATATTGCACACACATGGCCACACCTGCACATCTATGCATCACATGCATATGCAGGATATACACCAGACACACAAAACTTCTCCCTTCTTTCAGCACCCAGAAAGCATTTTGGCCAGGCAGGACAGAGGCAGCATGGAGAGATGCTCTCACCTTGCCTAGACCTAACCTGTGATTAACCTGCAGCCTGAAGCAAAAGGGGGTGGGGGAGGCTTCAGCCCAAAAGATAGCACCACACAGCTGGAAACAGGAGTGAGAAAAACATGGGGCAGGGCTGGGGAGGCTACAGCAAGGATGCCAGCCCTGGCTTGGGGCCCTGCTGTGGGGCCCTGCCCACAGCTCATAGCCCGAGCCATGGGGTAAGGAGTAAGGCTTCTTAGGCACCACAAAGAAAAAACGCCTAAAATTTTTCTGCTCTTGCAGATAGGCAAATGGTGACAGCTAAAGTCCCCTTTAGCTTGTGCCTTGGCTGCATGGGAATGAAGCAAGTCTCGCAGGTGAAGAGGGATCCTCCCAGTGTGTTGGCTATCAGAGTGGAGCCCCCACTGGATGTGCCTGTGTAATCCACCCCAGCCACACTCCACCACCGCCATCCCCTCCCCCACACCTGTGAATTTCAAATGAAGTCTTGTGCGGAGCCAAACACGTGTCCCCATAGATGTCTGCAGAATTGATCTGAGTGTGTTAGGGAAACGTAGTTAGGAGGAATTCTTCCTGGAATGTACTCACATGCTAAGTGTCTTTCTGTGATTAATTGTTCTGTTCTCTAGGATTTAAAAACTTGCCTCTTGAGGACCAAATTACCCTCATCCAGTATTCTTGGATGTGTCTATCATCGTTTGCCTTGAGTTGGAGATCGTACAAACATACGAACAGCCAATTTCTGTATTTTGCACCAGACCTAGTCTTTAATGAGTAAGTACCTATTAATTAGCCCTCATAAAACAAGCTGCAGAATTATTTGTTATGCTGTTATTTAAAATAATCTCTAAGCCAGATGTACAAGTGTGAAAGAATCTACTGAAATGAGCATTTAAGAGTTTAAAAAAAAACATTGAATTTTAAAAACTGAAAAATCACTCTTTACAATGGTATAATATACACATGTCTAAGTATCAATAACTCAGTATATGTAACTCTTACATCATATATGTGGGAATTATCCCAAAAGAAAGCAGATCCAGTTGGCTCTGAGGGCTCACCTGGTACAGTGCCATGGTTAATAGAAAGCAGTCTCATTGCTATCTGCTCCAGTTGAAAAGAAGCTCATTTCTAGGAAATGTGAATATTTAAATTGCCAGGTTTGGAAAGCATCATAGAATGGCTCTTTTGTTAACTGTACACAGCTGCTCGATGTGTTTTCATGACAATCATAATTACCCTTCCTTCCAATCATAAAAGAAGCCAAAGCCTTGTTCTGCAGTGAAACATTTTTTCATTTTATGATGCATTTTAAAAGACTGAACAAATTTTAGTAGATTTCTTTCTTTGGCGATGAATGCCTTCCTATTTTAAGTTAATTTTTAGTGTTTGCATTTCACATTAGCACATTTCTTATATGTTCCTATTCAGCAATGCCTCTTTGTAATTGTTGGTCAAAAGTATTTAAAAGGGAGCACTGAAATTATGACAATAGCCACAACCGTCTCCTGACAGAAGTCTCCCTCTAGAGATGCGAATGCAGAGGCTTCTAGAATGTGGGTCTCAGATGGCAAATGATGATAAAGGAGAAAGCATTATGCCAAGATACACAACCAACTCTGGAGTCACCTGCTGAGGAGTCCCAGCTTGCCTTGGTGCTTTGTCACCACACTGGTTCTATTCCAAAGAAAGTGTAAGAACATTGCGGGTTCTTGAGACAACCTCCTCTGGCAAGTGGTCAGAATAATCTTAGCATAAATTTTCATCAAAAGTAAAGCCAAAGAACTGGCAAACACATTTTAAATTTACTTGTTTTCCTTAATAATCAGCTGTTAAATATATTGTTAGATAGTAAACCTGTTTTTAAAACGCACTAAGGATGGTGCTTCTAACCGGAAGTGTGGGTAAGACAGAACCCTGGATGTCACCAGAAGATCTTCATTTGATTTTGTATGAAACAGAAGATTGAGCTGATCTGCCTTATCCTCCTACATGTCTATCCAGTTTTCTTAACTGTAAAAATTTCATAAATTTGCTGTTTAAGCTAATACTTTGACACGTGTGCTATTTTATAACCAGCACCAGCTCCTTTTCGTCATCCCATGCCGACACCCCAAATATCTTGAGTGATAATTATTCATTGACCCTCTCTAAATATGTGGATCTATAGTTTATGAGCCTGCCTGTATTCTAGACATTGTGTAGGGATGGAGTCATACAATATTTGTGCTTTCGTGCCTGGCTTATTTTCACTGAACATAATATTGTACATTTTTACCCACATGGAAACATGTCTTCAGCTTCCACTCCTTTTTATGGCTTAAGAGTATTCCCTTCTTCGTATGTTCTCAGTCCTCATTATCTATGCATTCTCTGTCTGTGGGTGGTTACATCCAGTTTTAATCTCACTACGAACACACAGTGTCTTAGCAGCATTCACAGCACATGCAGAATGCAAACTAAAGAGTGCACACTGCAGTGGAGACCAAGAGGGCTGTGCTCTGCCCCTTTGTTTCGGCTCTGAGACTGTATGCCAGCTTCCTTTATGCTTTCTGGTTTTGTTACTTTCTGTGCAGTTTTATGCTTTCCTTGGTGATGTCCCTGCTTCAAACGGCCATCCTACCAGGAGGGGCTTGGTGGTTCCAGAGGGACACAGTCCATCCTACCAGGAGGGGCAGAAGGAAGCGGACTGACAAACAGGCAAGAAGGAAAGGGATAGGAAGTGGAGTAAGACTTCAAGTCTTACCTGGAGACACACTTCCTCCAGCAAAGCTCCACCTTCTAATGGTTCCATAACCTCCCTAAACAATGACACCAACAAACAGGAAAACACATGAGCTTCTGGGAGACATTTCCCATTCAAACCTCCACAATTACCTGCTCTTGTTTTCAATTCCTAAGAATACATACCTCAAAGTAGACCCTCTGGGCACATGCTAATTCTGCATTGAACTTTTTGAAGAATTCTCAAACAGTATACACAGAAGTTGTAATACTTTTACAGCCTACCAACTGAAAGCAGGCTTCCAATTTCTCCATGTTCATGCCGATACTTTTTCTTTTGACTATTCATGCTGCGAACTATGATCGTTCATTAGCTACGCTTTGCGTTTTTCTGGCAGCTGGGGGTACTGAGCAATCTTGACTGGCCACTGATGTATTTTCTTTGGAGAAGTGTCAGGCCAAGGCCTTTTTTCATTTTCCTTTACGTTGGTTGTCATGCCATTCTTTGCTCGTGGTCCTTTATCTATTCTGGATGTAAAATCTTTATATGATTTGTAATTATTTACTCCCATCTGTTCATATTTTTTCCACTTTTTGAAAGTAGAAAGTATTTTTTTCATTTGTTTATTGTTTCTGAGGTAGAGCTCATGTAGCCCAGGCTGGCCTTAAACTTACTGTGAGCCTAGGATGACCCTAAACTCCTGGATGCTAGGGTTGTAGACACACCACCAGTTTATGCCCAGCCCTCAGGACTGCATGCCCACTGTTGAGTGCTGTACACCTGAGCACATGCCCAGCCCCCAGGACTGCATGCACACTGGTGAGCGCTGTACACCTGAGCACATGCCCAGCCCTCAGGACTGCATGCACACTGGTGAGCGCTGTACACCTGAGCACACGTCCCACCCTCAGGACTGCATGCACACTGGTGAGCGCTGTACACCTGAGCTCATGCCCCACCCTCAGGACTGCATGCACACTGGTGAGCGTTGTACACCTGAGCACATGCCCAGCCCTCAGGACTGCATGCACACTGGTGAGCGCTGTACACCTGAGCACATGCCCAGCCCTCAGGACTGCATGCACACTGGTGAGCGCTGTACACCTGAGCACATGCCCAGCCCTCAGGACTGCATGCACACTGGTGAGCTCTGTACACCTGAGCACACGTCCCACCCTCAGGACTGCATGCACACTGGTGAGTGCTGTACACCTGAGCACACGTCCCACCCTCAGGACTGCATGCACACTGGTGAGCGTTGTACACCTGAGCACATGCCCCACCCTCAGGACTGCATGCACACTGGTGAGCGCTTTACACCTGAGCACATGCCCCACCCTCAGGACTGCATGCACACTGGTGAGCGCTGTACACCTGAGCACATGCCCCACCCTCAGGACTGCATGCACACTGGTGAGTGTTGTACACCTGAGCACATGCCCAGCCCTCAGTGCTTTGGGAACCACAGGTGTTCTGCATTTTATGATGGTGAATTCACTTTTGTTTCCTTTTGTGTCATTTGCTTCTGATGCCAAGTATTAATTTTAAAATGTATACAGCATCAGAAAATAAAATGTCCAACAAATAACCCAAGAAGAACTCTTTGAACACATGAAACTAAGGGGGAACACACCTCATGTTTGAGGGTTTAGCTTGTCCATTTTGGTTTCAGACTCTGTCTTTTTTTTTTTTTAATCTAGTACCTAGCCTTGAGCCTGAGGCATTGAGGCATAGTAGCTGCTCTGTAAACATTTTGTGGGTAGATTAATTATTGAACAAATTAACCCACCAGCCTAATGATTGGCCTGGAGGAGTTTTTCAGAATGCATATGCCTGCTCACAGGAAGGAAGGCTGAAGGAGAGGAGTGTGGTATGAGGCCATGGTGTGTCTGCAGACAGGCACTGCTGTGTTTACAAGATAACAAAAGGTGGTAGGTGCCTACCTGTGTTAGCTTTGCAGTGAGTTGTCTAATGGTCTTATCCTTCAGCTACACATGAGCTGGATAAGAGGCAGGAAATGGGGAATAATAAAGGAAACATTCTTTCCAATTTTTTTATTAAACACTGAAGTGAAAATATGAGTTAATACTTTAGCACAGAACTTTTCTTATTATAAACTCAGAACGTTCAGATATGTATTAAATGATTAATTATTGAATTCTACCTTGAAACAATACGGTACATATTGCCTCAGACCACTGCAGCTACTCAGATTCCTCATCTGTTCCACACATATTAAAACTCCCACTTAAGCTTGGAATGAAAGTTTTTCTTTTCTTCTTCTTCTTTTCCTGAAATTAAGATTCAGTGTTTCAGTCAATTTCTCTAAAACGTTGGCCAATATTTAAAAATTAGAAGTCTGTTGGAGGCATATGTAACCTCTCTCAAAAGATAATGTCTGTCATCTGAGCCTTGTGTTATTGTGGTCCTAAGACTGTTGAGGAGAGCAGGGGAGTGATAGGTCTTAGTGTCACCCTCTCCAGCCTCTTCTAGTGACCGAGTGGATCTCCAGGGAAGAAAGGTCATTCCAGCAGACATGGCAGGAGTAAAGTCAGCCCACATCTCCCTGCTACCATGCTGGCTGTGCTGCTGTGCGCCATTGGAACAGACCGCTCAGCAGTCAGACATTTCGTGTAATGTTTTCATGCACCTTGATCCCTTTCATGTACCGACTGCTGTGTCACTACACTTGTCCACACTGAGGGCACTTGTCCTCAGTGATGGCTCTCCCCAGCCATTCTCCCAGCAAACAGTGCCCATGGGGCCCCTTGCACCCAACACTCTGGAACTTTAAAAGGACTGGTTGAGAGAGGGTCTCTGCATCTGAAAGGTGTTTATGTGCATAGACTGTAGTTAGGGCATCCTTGGGGAGCTGGCATCAGTGGGATGCCCTCAGGGATGGCTAGGGTAGCATGGCAAACCCTCATCTCAAATGCCTGAGATCCAGAGTCACTGGAGGGAGTATGTGCCTTGCCCTGACAAGGAATGGCTGTGCTGAGGAGAGGAGCCTGGGGGTGGGTGGTTCCCGGCCAGTTTCCTGGGCACCAGCTCCTCCTTAGTGCCCTCTTTTGTCCCCAGCCTTTTCTCCTTTCTAATTGGGATATCTTTGGTCTCCAGTGTGTAACCTTTCTTTCTCCCTTCCTTCATTTTTCTTCTTTTTGTCCATGGCTGTCTCACATGCATATGTGTGCACATATGCACACACACATGCACAAACACGAGTGCCTCCTCTCAGGGGAAAACTCCCACTGCTGAAGCCCTCTCTCCTCTTAGTCTTTCTTTCTAACTTCTGGAAGAGCCTGCCTCTTCTCATTTTCTAGCTGTGAAAAGCTCAGCTAGACAGCAGTTGGAGAGTCACAGTCCACTCAAGCACCACATCGAGAGCAGTGATGTCCTCCCTCGGGTGGCACATGGTAGCTCCCCCAGGGTCTGCTACAGTGATGACCTCCCTCGGATGGCACACGGTGGCTCCCCCAGGGTCTGCTACAGTGATGTCCTCCCTCGGGTGGCACACGGTAGCTCCCCCAGGGTCTGCTACAGTGATGACCTCCCTCGGATGGCACACGGTGGCTCCCCCAGGGTCTGCTACAGTGATGACCTCCCTCGGGTGGCACACGGTGGCTCCCCCAGGGTCTTCTTTCCACCAGTCCTTTACACTCTCCCCTGCCTTTCATGAATAGCTGGGCTTGAGACTCCTAAGAAAAACAATGTGGTCGCTCAGTGTCTGCAGATAACAGGCATTGCCACTTCGAAATGAGTGTACCTGAAGACAGTGAGACTGTACCCGAAGACAGAGGCTGGCAGAGGACACCTAGGGGAACTTCTGCAAACTAACAGCAGTCCTCTGGGTATGTGTCTTAGTTACTTTCTCCTTTAAGTAACTTCAGGTTGAAAGGGTTCATTTGACCTTGTAGTTCCAGAGGGCTAGAATCCATTATGACAGCTATGTATGTGACAGATCAGATGGCTGGCTGATGACACTGTATCCATACTCAGGACCAGGAGGCTGGCTGGTTATTATGCATCCATACTCAGGACCAGGAGGCTGGCTGGTTATTCTGCATCCATACTCAGGACCAGGAGGCTGGCTAGTTACACTGTATCCATACTCAGCCAGCAGAGTATGAACAGGAAGTTGGGCCAGACTATAAATCCTCAAGGCCTGTCCCCACTTCCTCCAGCAAAGTTCCATGTCTTAAAGGTTTTCAGTCCTTTCTAAACACTGCTACCACCTGGGGACCAAGTGTTCAAATATGTGAGCCTATGGGAGATAGTTCCCTTTCAAGTCACAGCAGTGTAAATGAGGACGGATGAGAGGCAGGGACAATTCTCTAAGTCAGGCATTTCCTCCACCGCCCTTGTTTTTAAGACCATGTATCTTTTCCTTTACCAACCTATTATAGTGATAAGAATTAGAGTTAGACCTGGACATGGTGCACACACCTGTAATCTCAGCCCTCAGGGGGGCAGAGGCAGAAGGATCTAAAGTTCAAATACCAGCCTAGGTTACATAAAGAAACCCTGTCTAAAAACAAAAACCCCACAACACCCCCTTTTTCTGGCGGTTGAGTCAGGTGCTCTGCACTGAACTCCATCCCATCAGCTGTCAGCTCAAGCAGGATCTTTTCTGTCGTTCTTTTGGTCACTTTTGTACTCGACACTCTGACTACCTCAGAGAGAAAGCATGCTTTTCAATATCAGCCCCAGGATCTAAGAAAATGCTCAGTATGTCATTGGCACTCAGTAACTAATTCTGGTTTGTTGATGGGCTTTCCAGCATGAGCCTCAGAAGTGAGATTCCAGTGCTTTAAGTCACTGACCTCTGAAATGGAGTCATTCCTGTAGACTTCGTCTAAATTTCCCTTCAAGAGCACTTCTGTCTGTTCAGCATGTTTTACACGATGTCTCTTGTAGTGCACTTGAGAAATCTGCTAAAGAATTAATGAAGCTGGGTGATTTTGAGGAGAGTAGGAAATTAAGGAAGATGAATATGAGATCAAAAATAGTTGTGTGTTAACTGTCCTGGATCCTAGAGAGTGGCAATGATGTAAGGACCATGGCTGCACTGCCTGCTGCCTAAGTGCAGGGAGCTGGTTTCCACTTTGAATAAAAGTCAACAGCAATTTAAGATCATACATTATCCATAAAGTGCTGGGCTGTGGATATTAGCATATTGCCTTCTTCAGTTAATATGATGAAGCACTTTCATATCAACAAAATCACTAAGTTTTTTCACTGAAACTTTCACAGACAAAATTTTCTCTGCAGCAATTCTGTTGCAGAGTTGGGTCAGATGGCAAGAGACAGTTAAAGCTGGTGGCTTCAGGGCCTTTGCTGGGGTGCAGGGCAGTATCTGTTCTCTTCAGTTAAGTATCACACACTGCTCTGTGTACGGACAGTAGATTCACCTGTGCTGTCCAATTCCGTCCCACCTTGACCTTGTATTGCAGAATGTTCAGGAACCGTGCGCCCCCTGAGGGCAGCTAGCACCGGTACAGTCAGGTTCGGGCCTCATTTCCTGCTCTGCTGGGAAAGTCAGTCTGCCTGCTGTACTGAGAGGCTGTTAGAGTTGAGGCGTCATGTGGTGCTTCAGTGTCTTAATGGAGAAAGACACTAAAAAGCTGGAAATGGTGGCTTATGCATTACATCTCAACTACTCTAGAGTTTAAGAGTTTAATCACAGGGTTAAGGCCAGCCTGGACTACATAGCAAGGTCAAAATCAGTCTGGACAACTTGTAAGACTCTGTCTCAAACTAAAAATTACAAAGGGCATGCCTAGCATCCAAATTTCTGATCCAATTCCTTCTGCTACAACATTAATTCATTTTTAAAAAAAGTGGTTCATTAACTAAAGAGGACTCCAGGCTTCTTCTCCTACATAGGCTCCAGGAGGCAAAGCGTGAAGATGATGGTTTTGATGGTGCTGCCAAACCTCAACAGGGGAGCAAATGCGACTGTGACTCTTTAGGCTAGGGAAGGGCTCGCATCATGCAGGAGAGGTGAATTTGGTTGTCTTTCAACCCCCACATTCACCCTTAATCCCAAAGTCATTTTATTAAGTGGGTTATGGGGTTATGGAGAGCTCAGAAGAGCTCCTTGTTTCCTTGGGTTCTAGCTTTGATTCTTTCTGGAAAGAAACAAATGAAGGGCCAGCGAGATGGGTCAGCTGTAGAGGAACTTGCACGCATCCCTGAACGCTTGAGTTGGATCCTCAGAACCCACCAGGTAGGAGGAGGGAACCCACTTAGGAAAGTTGTCCTCAACAACGTGCAGTATGCAAACTGGCCGCACTCACACGTGCACGCACACACACACATGCACACACTAAATTCATAAAAACATTGAAGTGTATAATGACGGAAACAAGTGAAAAAGATGCTGTGCGTAGAGAGTGCCAGTGCTGTGCGTGAAGAGTGCCAATGCTGTGCGTGGAGAGTGCCAAAGCTGAACATTGCTGAGCTGACTATGTCCAGATGTGGCCACCCCACTGACAACAACATCTCTGTGGCCTCTCATCCCTGCACACAGGACGTCAGCTTCCAGTGGAGTCTGGCAGTTGACAAACTCCCTTCTTCCTTCTGGCTAAGGTGTGATGTCTCTCTACCACTGTGGACCCTGGGGGCAAAGTAATCATGAAGCAATGTGGGGGCCCCGGAGGGGCTCCAGGCACCGTTGTATTTAGTCCTCCCAGGTCTGCAATGGTGATGTTTGTTCTCCCTCTCTTTTAATGGTGAGGAGATGAGGGTCCAGGCTTGGGACCAAGAGTCCCTCTGTCTAAAGCTCAAAATCTTTAGCTAAATACCGCTCCCCTCAGGCTGTGGTGTAAGCCTGTGAGACATCATAATGGTTTCTGGTACTTTATAATGTGGAGCTCTCACTGACCAATCATAGGCCATCTCTCACACCAAGCAGAAATTCTCAATGTGGCGAGCATGGTTGGACGGTCTTAGAACGACTGACCGTCTAATACTGCAGCAGGATTCCAGAGCTCAGCCTTGAAGGCTTCTTGCTAACCAGCTGTGGCCAAGTGAGTGTCCTTATTCTGCTGAGCCCCCATTTCTCATCTCCTGTGTCAGGGAATTAGCCACCAGCAGTTCACAAACAGCGGGTCCTTTGTCCTCTCAAAATCACTGAGGAGCACGGAGACTTTCTCTTCATATCAGTTACATTTATTGGTAATAACCCAAACAGAGCTTTAGAACTATTGCTCTATCAATTTATTTTAAAATAACAACAGTGCTGGCCCTGGGTGTATGGCCCCAATGCCATACAAACAGAATAAAGATAACAAACCCATTGACTTCTTATAAATAATATCACATAAACATTTCATAAAAATAACCATTTTGTCAAAAGCATTAAAAGAGTGACCTTGCATTTTTTTAAATCCTTCCTTTAATCTGGATTATAAGAAAAATAGTTTATTTAAGAGTGTTACCTGCAGTTGGGCAGTGGTGGCACACGCCTTTAATCCCAGCACTCCGGAGGCAGAAGCAGGTGGATCTCTGTGAGTTTCAGGCCAGCCTGGTCTACAAGAGCTAGCTCCAGGACAGACTCCAAAGCTACAGTGAAACCCTGTCTCGAAAAACCAAAATAAATTAATAAATTAAATAGATAAATAGAGCATGATCTGCATCTTACATTCACTCTGCTATGATTGGTTGTTGGGGGTTGAAGCATAGCTTTTAAAATGGCAACATAAATGAGTATACTGTTCACTTCCCTGGATGTGAAATCAAATCTCTTTGTCACCTCACTAGGATTCAGGACACTGCTGAGGAGAAGCCTCGGAGGGTACAGTGCTTGCCATGCAAACATGAGGATCCCCAGAACGCACATAAAGCTGTGTGCAGCGGTGCACATCTGTAACCGAGCACTCATACATCTGCATGGGAGATGGACACCGGAGAGTCCCCTGTCTGGTGTATGCAGTCTGTGAACAAGGAGTTCCTCTCTCAAAACTAGGCAGGAGGCAAGAACCCACACACATGAATACACACATACTCTCATATGTTACAAAAGAGAATTCAAGAATGAATGAGTAGTGCCTGGGAGCTTCCCAGTCCATAATAAGCATGCAGAAATGTCCATGGCATGCAAAGCCCCATGGCGATTGTGACAAAGAATACAGCAGAGCTGATAATGCAGCCTGTCCCCAGTGTGCTGCTGTGCAGTTGACGAATCACTGGGCACATGAGACATAGGTGCATGAATAGAGGACTAACATGATGAAGCCAGATGCAGTTGCAAATTTCATAGTTGGGTGCTCCAGGGATGAGAGGGGACACAAGAATCGTTTATCTCAGTCTATTTGTGCTACTAGAGCAAAATACCAACGTCTGCGGAATTTAGAAGCAACACAATTGTGTTTCTCACAATTCTGGAGGTTGGGAGATCCAAAAGGTTTGGCATCTGGTGGAGGGACTTCACTCTGTGGTTACTTCCAAACTGCATTTGTGGTTGCTTCCAAATGGCATTCCATGGTTGCTTCTCAACAGCACTCCTCCACAGGAGACTGGAATCTGTGTCCCACAAAGATGGAAAAGTCAAATATGCCCATGTCAGTTTGACAAAGACCTCATTTTGGCTTGAATGTGAAATATCCTGCAGGGGCTTATGAATTTGAACACTTGGCCCCAGCTAGGGGACCTTGAGTTGGGGCCTCACTGGGGCCTCTCTGCTTCCCAACCATGGATGCAGTGGATCCAGTCAGGGCTCTGAAACTCCCACCACCGTGCTCTCCCTGATGTCACGGTCTCTATTCCTTCTTACACTGTATGCCAAAAGCAACCCTTTCTACCTTCAGTTATTTCTTGTTGGGATCAGAGCAAATGCAAAGAGAAAAGTAGCTAACACAGACCTATTTAACCCATGAAAAGATTTGCCTGTTAACACCACCCCACTGGCAAAGAACCTGAAACACCTGAAGGCGGTGGCACATTCACAGGCAGAGAGGTTCCATTCCTTTTTTTTGTGTGTCGAGAAGTGTCCTTGACATATGATGGCAGCCTCCTTGTATGGAAGTTCCACACAATGAGGAAGGGACTTTGGTTGCAATCACCCCTCTTTCTAGCCTGGCTAACATGTGCACTGCTGGCCTGAGACACACAAGGAACCGACACATTAGAAGACCTTTAGGCTATGAGCACAAAACGTCAACAGATCATTTGTCGTTAAAGAGCAATGGGCTGCCCCTTGGTTCTGATTAAAAGTAAAGAAGATTAGAACATACTAGCTTCTTATTTCCCGGCCACCTTCACTGGTGATTTTATGTAAGCAGATGAACCAAATAAACCTCTAGGCTGTGCCCTAATAAGCTCTGTGTGGCATCATGCAATATGCACGTCTTGGGAAATGGATGTCATGCATGGTGTGGTGGCTGGGTGGTGTCACACGCCTTTCACCCAGTAATGAATGATGCAGTTGTTCATAATGTCCTGAACAAAGTCTGCTCTGTGACAGATGTTCAGAATCAGTAATAAGGAAGGACATGTGACCAATGTCTAATAAATTAATTGAGTTGAACATTTCTTTTTCTAAGCAGAAAATGCATCAACTTTCATAGAATAATTGAAACAAAAGATGGTCCCTTCATCCAGAATTATGGCGCCCCCGAGATGATGCCCAGCCCCCAGTTTGGTTACCAGATGTAATCGTGTCACTGGTAACAGAGCTCTTGTCATATTTTCTTCTCGTCTAGTAAGACTTTCTCAGGAGAGGAAATCTGAGACCCTGGAACGTGAGCATCGGTCACTGCCCTGCTTTCCCCACACCATCAGCACACAGCGGCCACCTCTGCAAGGCTACAGGGCACTGCCACCCGGGAAGACAGCTGCAATGCAGCTGCACTGGTCCTTGCAGCCGCCTCCCAGGGGCTAGGGTGATGCCTTCGCTGACCCCACCAGGGGCTGATGGGTACAGACCTGGACTGTACTGAGGGAAAGTTGTTTTGTCCTCATTTTATCTGAGTGGTTTAGTAACATGCAGAACTAGCAATTCACTTGTTCACAGTCTGCAGTTTCAGTGGGGGTTGGATAAAGTCCCTGCCTTTATGCTCCCTTTTACAAGTCAGTAACTAGAGCCACTTATTGAAATTAATTGAGTTCTTTATAGCCACTGTATTTCTGTATGAAGGAAGACTGGCCACTGGATTTTCTTGTCTTCTATTGGCATCTACCGTCTACAACTGAGACATGGTAATTAAAAACTGGACTTCGCCTAGTTAGGAAGTTCTTTTTTAATCTCCTTTCTATGTGTCCTGTTTTCCCTTCATGTCCAAATGGAGATCAGTAAAGAATCTCCATGGATAACAGACCTACAGAAGTAAAATGGCAAACACCCTCCTCACCCCTCAGGCCTCTTTGGATACTTTCTTCCTAAAATGATGGGAATGGCACCAAAATAATTGTTCTACCATATTGCCAACAATATATGTATAGACAAGAAAAGTCTATACATGCTCATTTCAGATGCAGGCTTTCTCTGACATTTTGATGCACCTTTGGTTGGATTACAACTATGGAACCATGTATATGGCAGCCCAACTAGATAGAAGTTTGGGGTAACAGGTCTTAACCCAGTGAGCGTTTATTGAGCTTTCCTGGGGTGTGGAGCACTCTGTTCTGCTTTAGAACTGCAGCTCTGGGGCTGACCTGCCTCAGTTCAAACCTGTTGCCTCTGAGCATCCACTGAACCTTCCGAGAAGTGCCTTGAAATAAATCACTGTAGTGAAGAGAATAATTAGAGCGAAGGTGTGTACAAATGTCCCCTCTGAGGCGGAGGAACCCATGCTGACCCCTGCTACCCATAGGCACAGTGCAGGTGTGTTTCCACGCCGAGCCCATGCCGGTGCAAAACGACCTGGGTCTCCCTTTAGCTCTCTGCCATTGCTGCTCCTCGGCTCACTGTACTGCGACTGCTCCAGCCTCCAATCTCAAGGGCAAGGAAGTGTGCCTCCATGACATAAGAAGTCATTCTGAAAAGCTGCTTAGAAACCATTTTTTTAAAACTGATATTTATTGAGCTCTACATTTTTCTCTGCTCCCCTCCTTACCTCTCCCCTCCCCTTCAACCCTCTCCCAAGGTCCCCATGTTCCCAATTTACTCAGGAGATCTTATCTTTTTCTACTTCCCATGTAGATTAGATCCATGTACTTCTCTCTTAGGGTCCTCACTGTTATCTGGGTTCTCTGGGATTGTGATTTGTCAGCTGGTTTTCTTTGCTTTATGTTTAAAAAAGCACTTTATGAGTGAGTACATGTGATAATTGTCTTTCTGTGTCTGGGTTACCTCACTCAAAATGATGTTTTCTAGCTCCATCCATTTTCCTGCAAAATTCAAGATGTTATTTTTTTCTGCTGTGTAGTACTCCATTGTGTAAATGTACCACATTTTCCTAATCCATTCTTTGGTTGAGGGGCATTTAGGTTGTTTCCAGGTTCTGGCTAAGACAAACAAAGCTGCTATGAACATAGCTGAGCACATGTCCTTGTGGCACGATTGAGCATCCTTTGGATATATACCCAAAAGTGGTATTGCTGGGTCTTGAGGAAGGTTGAGTTATGTTGTCATGGCCTAGGGAGAGGCACGGCTGAGGGAATCTGAGCGTTAAGCCTGTGGTTAGCATTTGTGTGATGCCATTCAGCAGTTTCCCCCAATTTATGCTCTGCAGAACCTGAGTTTTCGCATATGACCCTGACTGCATACTTTCTGTCCTGTACCAAACTCTCCTGGTCCCCGAAAGGAACCACTGATTATATTAAGTACTTACTAGTGTGGGTGTATATGTCTGTGCAGGTGCATGCTGTATGTATACCTGTAAAGGCTAGAGGACAATTTTGGCTGCCATCAGCCCTTTGGAATCGTGCACCTTGTCTTTTGAGACAGTGTCTCTTGTTGTTTAGGACTCTCCAATTTGTCTAGGTGGTCTGGCCAGCAAGCTTCAAGAACCAGCACTGACATTATGAGCATATGCCACCAGACCTGGTGTTTTATTTTGTTGTCATTTTAATTTTTTCACATGTCAAACCCAGGTCCTCATGTTTATATGGCAATATTGTACCAACTGAGCTATTGCCCAATTCCTCTCTATTAAGTATTTTTAAAGCTATGTTGTGAATGAATGTTTTTAAAATGCCATGTGTAATATTTTTGTTTGTTTTGTTTTGTGTTTTGTTTTAACTTTTACTGATCCTTTGTGGATTCACATCATGCATCCTGATCCAGTTCATCTCCTCATCCCTTTGTATCCATCCTTGCAACCTCCCCCCAATAAAATTAAATAAATAAAATTTAAAAGAATAACAAACAAACACAAAATAAAAGAAACAAAAAATCTTAGTATGGAAGCTGTCACACAGTATACCTTTTAGTCCAAACACTTTTACTTCCAAGTGTTTGTTGTAATGAGTCATTGGTCTGGTTTGAGGCCTCTGGCTTCTGCTACTCCATGGATACTGGGCCCTCACTGGGACCCCTCTTTCATATCCTGTTGTTCTGTGTCATAGAGATCCTGCTGTTTGTCCCCTTCCATATTCCAGCAGTTCATAGATGAGGTGGATGTTGCCGTGGGCTAACTCACAGCCCTGGTTCTGAGTCTGGGTGGTAGCTGGGTTAGTCAGACTGCCAGCTTTGCCTCAGTGTCCCTCCTGGAGAGCTCTCCATAACTAACCCATCCAGTGTGGCAGGCAGTAAGGGCAAGGCAGGCTCTCCTGCTCTCACAGTGTCAGCTCTGCTGTGCTGCCCAGCGGAAGCACAGGGCCAGCTCTCCCACCCTCTGCAGGTGGCAAGGGATGGGGAAGGCATCTCTCCCTCACCCACTCGGTCATATGGTAGATGAGGGGTGGGACCAGATCTCCCACACATGTCTGTGGGCCAGACCACTGCCCACCCCCACTAGTGGGGGCAGCTCTGCTGTGCCGTCCAGGTGAAGTGCAGAACTGGCTCTCCCTAGTGTTGCAGCCAGTGAGCGGCAGGGCCACCTCTGTGCAACCCTATCCTCTCTGCATTTGGTGGTAACAGGAGCCACCAATGTCAACACAGACCACAGCTGCTGAGGACCATGGACCCAGACATGGCCCTTGGCAGAAAACCAGGCCCGGACAACACCATGGCAACACAGACCCCTCTGATCTGTATGGCGCCAGCAACAGCACAGCCCTCAGACACTAGCATGACCCTGGGTGGCCTAGGACATCTGCATGTGGTCCTTGATGGGCCATGTGTAATATTGTGAGGGAAATCTTTTCCTCCCTACACTTGTAGAACTGTCAGTGGTCAGTGACAGCTGCCAGGTCACCAGGCCCCTTCTAGGCTTTGGCTCCCACATTTCCAACATTCATTGAAGTCAATGGAAATTGAGGTGCTGAGCTCCAAGGACGGTTTTATGCAAACATATCTCTCTGGGAACATCAGTTTAGGTGACAGAGAATGCTGGGTTGGCTTCTGAGTAGTGCTAGGACACTCTCTGGGAGTGGAGACTAAATGGGTGTCCTCGAGACCACTGGCTGCCAAGCTCTCTGTGGCGTCAATCCAGGAAAGCAAGCCCGGTGATCCCAGGGCCTGACGGCTGAGCTCTGCCACTGCAGAGAAATTCTGTACATCCTAAGGATGCAGCCAGCAGACGCACCTCCTCTGTGTCCTGTTGTTCAGGGACAAACCCTCGATGCCCGTGCTTGGGGGAGAAATGGGAAACTTGCACGATTTTGAAGATTGAAATTGGGGAGATTTTTATTCTCATTAAGGTCTGGAGGGAGGGACTGTTTTGAATTCTGATCTTTTGTGGACTTTTTTTTTTTTAATGGCAAGCAGTCAGGAGCCATCTGTTACACTGTCCATGGAACAGGGTGTTCGATTATCCCAACCTGATGATGTGCTGTGTTCTCTGGTTATTTGACTCATGGCGACATAGCCCTCATGGTCCTAGAGGCTCTTTACTGCAGTTATAGCTGGCTACTAGCAAGCCATATGTCCTTATTGATGGGCCCATTCTTGAGAGTCCAGAAATTCAAGGGCGTTCTCCCTGGTTCCACAGCTCAGCTGGTGGAAACTTAGATTCGCCTACACCCATCGCTTTGAGAAATGTATCTACCGCTCACCTCACATCATTGTGAACATGTGGCATAGGAGAACCAATCATGGAACGATATATGCTCAGCTCTTGAGCAGGGCAGAGGCCACGTTGTGGGCAGCCCCTGGGGTTTAATGCAGGGTGATGAAGGAGTATTTCCGTTGTCTTTCTGCAGTACTGCCCACAGGGCTGTTTTACACACCTTAGAGATGTGAATGAGAAAACAGGCTACAGCAGTGTGCGCTGTCCTTCTTCTCCTTGGGCCCCACAAGCAGCGGAACTGGGGAACTGTTGTTCTCGGGCATTGAGAGCATCAGCTGGCGAGACGGGGTTGCATCAATTAAATGGCAGTTTCTGGAAGACAGAGAGTGAGACATGAAGGTCCATTTTCATGGTCCCAATAGGGCACAAGCACTACAACAGACAGGTCTTTGGGGACTGTTTCTGGGTGATCTTTTGTAACCGTGGTTTATTGAGGAATTTTACCTCTTCTGCTTTCTAAAAGCCTTGAGTGCAGCTTGCAATAAAACACATGCGTGACAACACAGAGGGCTGACAAGCCAGGAAGGCAAAAGCAGGCTGTGCAAATGGAACAGAGGGATGTTTGTGTCTTAGAAAAGCAGAAAAAAATAAACACCTCACACAAGCCCTGACAGAAGCTACATGAAGAAACAATTTTAGTTTCGTAATCTCCGTCAGGGTGTAGTAAGATGATGATTTGTAAACAGTCATTTTTCTTTTTCAAAACTTGGTAGGAATAAAAATACACGTGAGTCTTGCCCCTTCGTGTGTGCAGCTCGGGGGAGTAAACTGCAGTCACATGGCTGTGCGGCTAATCACCAGACTTTTCTCATCGTGTAAACCTGAACTGTTGCTTCCAATCCCCACGTCCCCATTCTCCTTCCCATGAATTTGACTCCTCGGAGAATCCCACAGAGGTGAAACCATACAGTGTTTGTCATTGGTGACTGACTTATTTTACTCAGTGTACAACATAAAGATTCATTCATGCGGAACAGATGGCTCAGTGCTTAAGAACCCAGATTTAATCGCCAGCACTGAAGCCAGTCAGTTCACAGTCATCTGTAACCCCACTTCCTTTGGCCTCCATGGGCACCAGAACTCCTTTGCATATACCCACATGCACACAGCACTAAGTCACTCCACATGCATGCAGCACGTGACTACACACACACTTAAATAGTAAAAGCAATTATCTTTTAAAGATTCATTTGTGTGACATCACATGAAAGAATTTCCTTTTCAAAGCTGAATATATACTATCTTTTGTACACTTGTTCATCTGTTGATGAACACTTGGACTCCCTCCACCTTTTGGCTAGCATGAATGTTGCTGCCATGAGCTTGTGCGTACACGTCTTCAGTTGACAGACTATCAATTCTTGCAGGATTCTTTAAGTAGAATTTAGCTCTAAGAAGTTTCTTCTAGTATCACAGGCCTTTGATCCCTTGGGAGGCAGAGTCAGGCAGAGCTCTGTGGGATGCAGGCCTGCATGCTCTATGTAATGAGTTCCAGGTCAGTAAAGATATATAGTTAGAAGATCCCATCTCCGAGAGAGAGAAGGAGAGCGAGACAGAGACGTAGACAGAGTTTTTCCAGGCCCAGTTCAAGGTCAGTGTATCACAACACTTTTGTAACCATTATCACTGGCACTGTCATCACCACAATGGAAGCCATCCCCAGCAGCTACGTGGCAAAGTAGCAGCGCTCTTCCCTAAAGGCTCTTCCTAGGGACAGAGCTCCATTCCTTACTGCCTCTGTCTGTGATTCCCTGACTTTCTAGTGAGCTGCTTGAGTGTCAGGGATGGTGCCCACAAGACAACTGAAGAGCGGGTGTTAGATGTACCAGATGAGCCATAACTGGGAGTCATCATTGCATCAGAGCAGGAGAGGTCATAACAGAGATCACTAGTAATAATCTGGAAAAGGCGGATGGGAAGTGCACACACATGTGCATGAATGAGCACACACACGTTTACAAGCACACCACACATTCCCACACCGGAAAGACCTAGCCATGGTCTTTCTCTAGAAGGCCAGTTCAGTGAGAGCCCCTGTAAGCTTTTAAAAGTTTCTGAGTTTCACAGGCATCTGGAGCTGGGGTGGCCTGTAGTTTGGTTGACCAGATAGATGACTGTCATTTGCCATCTAGCTAGATGAAAGACTATGAGGTTTTTAATTTTTATTTTAGTTGGGTAAGACCATATCTGAGTACTAAAAAAATGTTCTTATTGG
Source organism: Ondatra zibethicus (assembly GCA_004026605.1). Lineage (NCBI taxonomy): Eukaryota > Metazoa > Chordata > Mammalia > Rodentia > Cricetidae > Ondatra > Ondatra zibethicus. The sequence goes on along the minus strand of PVIU01006983.1, from coordinate 41,652 downwards.
ATTCCCAACCGTGGGAGTTGGGTGTCTCTGACTCTTTTGTTTGTTCTCGGGACCCTTTTCCTCCTACAGGGCTGTCTTGTTCAGCCTTGATATGAGGGTTTGTGCTTAGTCTCATGGCAATTTGTTACGGAATGTTCAGTTGATATCCCTGGAAGACCTATTTTGTTTTGTTTTTAAGGAAATTGAAGGAAGAGTGGATTTGAGGGAGAGGGGGTTAGGGGGATCAGGGACTAGTGGAGAGAGAGAGAGGAAACTGTGGCTGGGGTGTATGAGGAGAATTTTTGAAAAGAATGTTACATTGAACCTTTTGTTCATTTATAGTCCCCATAATGTATGATAGCACAGTATTATTGATTAAAATGATAGCGTGAGTGGACTTCATTTTGTTATTGTTTGAGAATTTCATCACTGTATCAAGTATGTTTTGATCAAATCCACGGTCCATTCTCCTCCTTCCAGTTTTCCCACACCCCACCACTTACGTCTCCAAACTTCACGCACTTTATTTTAACCCATTGAGTCCACGCAGTGCTCCTTGCATGTACACGGGCACAGGACCATCTCCTGAGGCATGGGTCACCTCTCAGGGGCCATCCCTGAAGAAACTGACTCTTGAACCAGGAAATAATAGATAGATCATAGATAGATCATCCTTGGAAATACCTCAATTTTAAAAGATCAAAAACCGCATAACACAACAGACCCATTAGTTTATACATAAAATGGATGAGAGATAATTTTAATAATAGGTGTCCAGAAACATTAAGGAAAAATAGCAAGATATCATGAGTGCTTAGACACCAGTGTCCAAGTTGTTAAGATATGAAATGAAAACTAGCCAGTTCACAGTAAGTCATTTCAACTCTGAATACTCAACCCACCCTGAGTTTAATGGGCTTTGTCTAATCTCTAATATTATTATAGGAGAAAAATTTCTAACCCAAAATTTCTTAAAGTAGCAACAACAAAATACTTTCTCACTGTGAACATTCACTTTTTTTCCAAGTGGAATTCAAGTGGGAGAGACTGGGTTACCTGACATAACATCCTAAAGCTGTTTCCAAATGCTCATGAGAGTTTGGTTAAGTGGAGTGGAAGTTCCAAGAGAGGACCCAGCAAAGCTACAGTCACAGCCATACTGGTTTCCTTGTTGGAGAAACTTTCAAGTACACAGAACTGCTGAAGTATTTTTAAATAATTTTCCAGCAGCTGGGCATTGTAGCTCATACCTATAATCCTTAGCTACACAAGAGAACACATACATCTGTATGTGTGTTTCTCTGTATGTATGTTCAAAGTTTTATTTTCATCATTTTTAACCCAAGGTACTGGAGAGAGGACTTGGTGGTTAGCAGAGCACTTGTTGCGAGTCTTTTGCTGTCCTGCCCGCCAGCTCCCAAATCACGACGCAGAGACTGATTAATATCACGGCGCAGAGACTGATTAATTTTGGAAGCTCAGCCTAAAGCTTTGTCTTGCTTTTAACCATGTCTTCTAATTTAAATTAACCCATTTATATTAATCTACGTTCTGCCATGTGGCCCGTAGCTGTTACCTCCCCTCCTGCACATCCTGCTTGCTTGCAACTCTGCCTTCTTCTTCCCAGCATTCTCTCTGCCCTCAAAATCCTGCCAAGCTATTGGCCATTCAGCTTTTTAATCTGAATGACACATCTGCACAGCGTACAGAAAAACTGTTCCACAGAACGCACTTTTCCCACACATCTGCACAGCGTACACAAAGACTATTCCACAGCACACACTTTTTCTACACATCTGCACAGCGTACACAAAGACTACTCCACAGCACACACTTTTTCTACACATCTGCACAGCGTACACAAAGACTACTCCACAGCACACACTTTTTCTACACATCTGCACAGCGTACACAAAGACTATTCCACAGCACACACTTTTTCTACACATCTGCACAGCGTACACAAAGACTATTCCACAGCACACACTTTTTCTACACATCTGCACAGTGTACACAAAGACTGTTCCAAAACACACATTTTCTCTTGGAGAATGTTGCCTGAGGTTTCTGTCCCAGCCAGTCCCAAAAGTTGCCAGGGTTTTCTGTCCTACCCGCTTCCCACAGTCATTAGGTCCCAAAGAATCACACAGAAGTCTACATTAGTTATAAACTGATTGGCCCATTAGCTCAGGCTTCTTATTAACTCTTCTAACTTATATTAACCAATTATTCTAGTATATGTTAGCCACATGGCTCAGTACCTTTTTTAGCGGGGCAGGTCACATCTTCCTTCTTCTGTGTCTGGGTAGGAATGGGCTTCCTCCTTCCCAGAATTCTCCTGTTCTCCTTGACCCGCCTCTACCTCCTGTCTGGTTGTCCTGCCTATACTTCCTGCCTGGCTACTGGCCAATCAGAATTTATTTAAAACATAATTGACAGAATACGGAATTGTCCCACACCAGGAGAAGACCCAGATTTTGTTCCTCACAGACAGAGAGGCTTACAACCATGTGTGACTGCAGTTTTAGGGAATTGATGCCTTGGTGCACATACATACATACATGAAAAACATTCATATGTATAGAAAATAAAAATAAATCTCTTTTAAAAAATTCTAACCCAAGATTCTTAGAATTAGATCTGCCCATTTTTGGAGTTGTATTTACACAAATTCTAGTTTATTTTGTTCCACAGCTTTAGAAGATGCATAGAAAAGATACATGGGCAAGAACTGATAGTGGTTGTTAGTCCCTTATGTGTGCCCAGGCAGCTCCTTGTCACCTCCATTCAGCCCACTGTTCAAGGCTGACTTTGAGTCGTGCACTTATTTTTGTTTTTAGAGGCAGAATACAGAGTTGCATTTCTTTCCTAAAGTATAGTCAAGTATAATCTTACTTGATGATACTTGATTATTCTGTTCAAAATAAGATACAATCATTAAATGAATAAAATCATATAACAGAATTTTTCTGCCAAGGTATATTGTAGTGATAATACCAGTATCATGCCAAAATATTGTCCCTGCTTCTACTTCTTTGAAAGTACCTTTCTGTTTATTAAATCTAATGTGCAAAATAATAAGCTGTAGTTAAGTGTGTTTGTGAGGTGGCCAGCTTATTTTCATGAATTTCGAGCTATATTGACTACACAATCTTCCTCTTTTGGAGAGGAATTTGGAAATACAAAAGTTCTCCTACATAATGCAGAACAAAGGACTAACAATGTACTCGTTGATCATAAACTCAGTGCTATCTGAAGCTCTCTGTAGTGGATAACTGGAAAAGAGACTTGAAAGCTGTTTGCTCAGTTCAAAAGCACCCGAGAGTTTAAGCAAAGCACCAGGGTTTGGCTTCCTCCAGTACCAAATTCTTCATAAACATGAGGATAGTTCCTTACAGACATCACGAGAATTAGCAAGAAGCAGCTCAACTCTTGTATGCAGGAACTCTCGCTGGACAGAACTGCGAGGACGGCCAGGTCCTTCAGCAAAGGGTTAGAGGACTCTGTTCAGACCGACAGGCCAGGTCCTTCTGCAAAGGGTTAGAGGACTCTGTTCAGATCGGCAGGGCAGGTCCTTCTGCAAAGGGTTAAAGGACTCTGTTCAGATCGGCAGGGCTGAAATTGTTTCTTTAAGTGTGTTCCCACACGAAAGCTCCTGTGTGCTTTCAGATGGAGTTGCAGTCTCTCATGTGTAGAGATTGTTAACACGTCTTAGTAACAAACACTTTGACACAAAGGTGTTTACTTCTCATGCTCAGCACTAGGAAAGTCGCTTCTACCTTGTGAACATCTGCTTTGTCTTTCCTCTGCCCTTGGTGTACTAGCCTATATATAGAAATGATGGTAGTAAAATGGTTTTTGTCTTGAAAATTCATTTTAAGCATCTGATGCTTTCTTACTTCTTTCAACCACAATGAACCATGATTTCTCTAGAAATACTTTCTCCATTATAAATATATTTTTAAAGAACTAACCTCCAAACAGTACTTCATGCTTTGGGAACTCTGGCATGGTCCATTCCTATGTCCATGCAAGGTTGTAATTATTCATGGTATTTGGTTTTGCCAGTGAGAAACTTGAGCCTGAGAAGTTCCAGGAGACAGGCCTCTGGCTGTGTGGCACTAGCCCCTCCATGGCAAAGCCAAAAGTGCCTGCTCCCCTGTGGAGCCAAAAGTGTGCTACCCTAACAGATCAGTTAGGACTGCAAATATATCTGAGTAGCTGGGAGCTGCTCGGTCCATAAGGCACTTGCCTGACAAGCACCAGAGCCTGAGTTTGATTCCCAGAACCCGCTTTGATAGCCAGGTGCAATGGCTGCTTGTTTATCCTCCCCATGCTGGAGAAGCAGAGATAGGTAGATGCCTGGGCTCAAACAACCGGGTTTCACCTACTTGGAAAGCTGGCTGGTGGAAGACTGCAACTCAAAACCACAAGGGGGATGGTACCTTCCTCCTCAGGATACCATACTGACATGCAGAGTTGTCCTCTAGCCTCAACATGACCTCATGCACATGTTTACATGCACGCGCGCGCACACACACACACACACACACACACACTGCATAGGAGAACTCTTTCAGAAGCCAATGTTAAGTACATATTTGTATCAACCACCTGGGCACCCTAATTTGTATTCTTCTTAATACCTCCTCTCTCCCCACTTTTTGAGATCTTCACAAATGCCATATTTAACTTGGGAGCCTCTTAATAATCTTACTATCTATAAAGTACGAGTGTCCCCTCTACTTACCACCACCATCATCTGCATATTTGTGCGCCTTCATTTCTGTGCTTTAATTACTTCTCATTCCTTTTCGTTCTCTTTCTTCTTTTATCATGAAATATATATTGAGTAGAACTTGTCTATCATATTATTTCTGACTTTTAAAAGGCTTGTTTGAACATAGGTCCTCTGTTTAAGAATCTTGTACTTAACAGAATGATAGCACTGAACTGAGCCTCCCTCACGCCTACACAGAGAAATTTTGCACAAGTGAAAACACAAAACCCTCTTAAAGATGTGGGCAATCTCCAAAGGAGGGGCAGCGCAGAGCTGGAGTAACACGTGCCTGGCAGCGCAGAGCCTTCCTTGTAAACACGTGGACCTGTGTTCAGTCCCAGAGCCCATGTGAGAAGCTGAGCATGGTGGTGCCCACTTAGAAGCCCGGGACTGGGAAGCAGAGGGCAGGGCCCTGAGAGCCACTGATCAGTGGGCCAAGGCCAACAAGAGGCCGAGCGTCAAGCAGCAAGGGGATGGCGCCTGAAGAACGCAGCTGAAGTCCTCTGGTCTCCATGCCCAGCATGGGGGGTGGGGGAGGGGACGGGACTGCTTAACTGTGCTCTAAAGCTCCAGTTAGCCGACAGATGAGTGGGTGCAGACATCTGCTTTACGGGTGCACGTTAGAACACAAACAGGAAAGGGACTTTTGGTCCAGCTGGGTTATGGCCTGTGGTAGAGACCCGTGCGTAAATCCAGGGCTCTGCCACCAGAACAATTAAACTCAGCTCCTCTGTGACTGCCCAGGGACATGGCAGTAAGCAGAAAGAAATAAGAGCACAGCCTGCACCATTGAGTGAAGTCCGAATTTCAACTACGTGAGTCCTACCCAAAGTGCTGAAGCTGAAAAGTTAGCAATAAAACCTCCTCCAGAAGAAGTAAAACACTTACACTCATGGCAGTTCTAAATGCCAAGCCTTCCCAGAGTTCCTTCCCAAGTTCACAGAGAAGACTGTGTGCCAAAGCGATCCGCGTAGATGTGCATGCTGGCACCCTAAAAACGAACTGAAAACTACGAAAGAGGCTGTTAAAAGAGGCATGCTGAGATGTCTGGTGACGTAAAAGGAGATATAACAACCTTGAGAAGAAATGCCTTATGAGAAGCCACAGATGACTTTGAAAGAACTAGAACATCTTCCCTTCTTAATACGGTAACTATCACATCCAAAACTCAAGCCCCAGACACAAGCAATATGAAGTGGATTCAGTATGAATATGTTAAGTGCATATTTGTATCAACCACCATGGGCACCCTAATTTTGTAGTCTCCTTAATACTTCCTCTCTCTCCCCACTTTTTGAGATCGTCACAAATGCCATATTTAATTCATCTTACCATCTATAAATTACGCATGTTCCCTCTACTTACCATCGCCACCTTCATTCCTTGGTGTGACAAATACTGCCACCAAAATTCAAGCCCTAAGCACAAGCAACTCTAAATGGACTTAGTATAAGTAACCAGAGTAATTAGAGAAGAAGACGTCATTCATGAAGTTCATAGGGAATGGGGTACACAGGAGGAGTTGGAGTGGAAGAGGGGAGACTGGAAATAATGGAAATATAGTACTCAGGCATGAAATTCTCAAAAATAATAAACAATAAAGAAACTATAGATATTAAACTGGGTTAAACGTAGACAAGAAAAAAATATTTAGTTGGAAAATAAATGTAAAAAAAAACCTAGAATGAAAATATTAAGAAAATGTAGAGAATGAGAGTGAATGTATTGTAGAGGAAGCAATGAGAAAAGTGTGGTGTCCCCCTAACAGAGCTCCATGATGAGACCGGAGCCAGCCGCTGGTGGAAGACAGTGACAAAGGACAGTCCACAGTTAAAAACTGCCTGCATGTCAGAAACAGCACTGTGCCTCCAACAGAACAGACGAAAACCAGTCCACCCCACACACCATAGTGAATGAGCAGGCATAAGAAAAAGAAATAAACGTAATGCTACCAGAGAAAATTCAAGTTAGTGATGAGAGAATTACTAACTATATGGAGTTCTTCCCAAAGCTATGAAGAAGGTCTGTGCTTCGTGGAATATTAGGCTTGATGTAATGAGAGAAATTACCTGTCAACCTAGAAATCTGTAGCTTTAGACGGTACTCACCAAGCAGACGGTTAAAAACACTTTGAAATAACTGAGACTCAGAACTTCAGCTGAAGGAATCACTGAAACATGCTCTTGAAAAAGGAAGAAATTAAACCCAGGAATGAGCAAAGACACCGCCACATCCAAACACACGGGTGGGGCTGCACTGGAGCCACGCAGCAGAGGGCTTGCCTGCCTGGCCTGTGTAAGGGCCCGGGTTCCCTCCTCAGCACTGCAGAAGGGTGGGGGGTGTTGATAAGTACACTGGTGAAGCTAAAAACAGAAATGCAGTGCATGTGAGAGAGGCAAAGTCATTTCGGTGGTGACTTGAAACTCTGGTGGATTGTAAGCCCCACAGAGCGCTAGCGTGGAGAATGGGAAGGGGAAAAAGGATGAGTGTGCTGAGGGCCCCCTGCACCTCAGGGGAGATCTTCTGGCTGACTTTAGACTTTAACTATGCAAGTTCTTCATTCAAAAAATAATTTAGTTATGCAAGTTCTTCATTCAAAAATAATCATTAGACGTGTGAAAATAGAATGTACACCTTCTAAATGCAGTAGAGAGAGAGAGAGGAGGAGGAGGAATTCAGAAAGCCGATGCATCCAGTTCAAGGAAGGAATGAGCAAAAAGGAACAGAGGGGGAGGGGAGTTTAAATGGCAGGAAAGTCCAAGGATTGTAGTCATTATAATAAATGGAAACAGATTAAACTGAGCTATTAAAGAGGCAAATGCTTGGGAATGGATAATGGCAAAACTTGGAGGCACTCAGATTTTTTAAATTTGGCTTTTTGCTGATTAGAAACATGTGGCAAATTTTAAACCAAAGGATTAAAAGTGGAGAGAAGACACCAGACAAGTTCTGGCCAGAAAGAAGAAGACAGGAGAGAAAGAGGGAGAAGACAGCATGATTTTTGTTTTCAAGACAGGGTTTCTCTGTAGCTTTGGAGCCTGTCCTGGAACTAGCTCCTGTAGACCAGAATGGCCTTGAACTCACAGAGATCCGCCTGCCTCTGCCTCCTGAGTGCTGGGATTAAAGATGTGTGCCACCACCGCCCAGTGAAGACAGCATGAAAATAAAGCAAACAAGCTAAAGAAAAAAAAACTGTTGAGAATGAAAGGGTGGGAAGCTTGGCATATGGGCATATGCCTGGCACTCCAGATATTGGGAGGTTGAGGCAGGAGAGTCACTGAGTCAACACAGGCCTTGTCTCTTGGTGGGGGTTGCTTAGTTGGCAGAATGGATGCCTAGTTTGGTCCCCACACCATAGAAGCGGGGCATGGCGGCCAGTGTCTGTCATCCTACTGCTTTGGGGCGGAGGCAGAAGGATGGAAACTTCAAGTTCATCCTCAGCTACACAGCAAGCTTGATGCCATTCTGAGCTACGTGAAACCCCACTAATAACAATACTTGTTATTATTACTGAAACAGTGATACTTGATAGGAGGATCATAAATACAATAGTACAGGTAGAAAAGTGAGGAGGCAAACCCCCAAGAAGAAATGGTTAGGAACCATTTGGAAAAACATGTTGGGCTGGTGACACTAGAATGGAAATAAAAGCAGCTACGAGTTCCCTGTGCCATGTGCTCACCAGATGGCGGAATAATCGGTGGCGTGCGGGAGGAAAGGGCTCGCCTATGGCCTGCTGGTAAGGAGTACTAACGGCTGCGGAAAGCCTGGGTGAGCAGTTCTGGACCAAGTTCTGTCTACAGACACACAGGTGTTTCTTGGATGTCCTTTGTAACAGCAATAAAGAGCTAAAAATCTTTATGTCCCCAACATTGAAGATGGGTTTTGTGATGGCTCAGTGGTTAAGAACATGGACTGCTCTTACAGAACACCTGAGTTTAGTTCCCCTGCACCCATGCCAGGCAGTTCACGCCTATAACTCATGCTCTAAGAGATCTGACACCCCCTAGCTTCCATGGGCACTGCTTTCACACACACACACACACACACACACACACACACACACACACACAAAACTTAAAACAGCCAGAGTGCCTACTTAGAGCCTCTGATATTAAAATAGTTACATCTCATACGTAAGTGTGGTGTGGAAATTAGTTACTGAGGGGCGTCATCTCTAGGTTCAAATCTCTGCATGACCTTACAGGAGTGAGTTGTTTTATACACACACACACATACACTTAGTACATTCCTCTGAGAACAGATGATAATCCCTCAAGATGGTTGTTTCCATCTTGAATAAGGAAGAAATGGGCCAGGTCCTGCAGGAAGAGAGGTTAGGCCTCAACCGTGCCGTGTTGAAATGTTTAAAAATCTAAAGCAGGTATTGCAATGGTGTTAGCATTTGTTGTGTGCTTAATTCTACAAGTTTTTATTAGAGTATGTGTGTGTGTATGTGTGTGTGTGTGTGTGTGTGTGTGTGTGTGTGTGAGAGAGAGAGAGAGAGAGAGAGAGAGAGAGAGAGAGAGAGAGAGAGAGAGAGAGAGAAAGTATGTTATATTTTCCTGTGTTCCTGGTGTTCTTTGGCACCTCAGGGCAGCACAGGTGCATCCTGGGAGGAGGCTGCAGGGCAGGTGTTCACCTGCATGATATCCCTGGAGAGGTGCATCAGCCTTGTGGCCCCTCTTTCCTGTTCCACCAATCATCTCTCACTATATGCACCAAGCCTCCCAGCAGGCACTTCTTTTCTGAAAAGCTACTAAAAACAATGAGATGCCTTGTTTGACCCTCAAGGGAAGAGAGAAGAAAAACCTCCTTGTTGTATGGCATGAATTTTTCTGGAAATATTTGGGTAATGGAGTGAGAAATGGGTTGGCTGCGTGGATGGAAACATTGCTATATACAGTAACAAGCTGCCATGTTGCTCTTTCTCTTAGTTAGAGCCAATTTTTCTTGAGGTCTTCACCTTACTAAATTGCCTTTAATTCCCTGTATCATGTCTGTTGGTAAAGTCAGTAACAGACATACTCATGACCTCTGTAAGGAAGGCTGTGTGGAAATAGGCATGGTCATGACCGCCTTCTGCTCACTGCATCTAACCCAGTCTTCCAAACGTCAGTCAGTTTGCCACACCTTCAGTCAAAAGGAGCACACATCACCAAAGCTGCCCTGCGTCATGGACATCTCCTCCCAGAACCGCCATCCACTAACAGTACATTTAATCTGGAAGGAGGCTACGGTATCCTGACAGAGCTCTGCCTTGTGTTCACGGGGAGCTAGTAAATGGTTCAGAAAGTCCCTCAGAAAGGCATTTGATTTGTCTTTAAAATGCACATCTGCTTCGTGTTGAAGCCACAGGGGGAACTGGCTCAGAGTTCTGGTTAAGTAGCTGCCAGCCTAGACATAGTGGTGACCTATCTCAGACGTGTACGGCTGCTTTTCCTTTGCAGAGAGAAGATGCATCAGTCTGCCATGTATGAACTGTGCCAGGGGATGCGCCAGATCAGCCTTCAGTTCGTGCGGCTGCAGCTGACCTTTGAGGAGTACTCCATAATGAAGGTTTTGCTGCTACTGAGCACAGGTACATTGGTGCCCACCCTGGCACCTTTCTACACTGTCAGATCATCTTCCTGCAAGAGAGTGGCCCATTTAGGGTGCTCAGGTAGTTGGTACCCAGCCCCTGAACAGAGATGCAAAAGAGATGGAGGCAGGGTAGTTTGGGTCTTGGATGAGCTAAACTAGTTGCTGGTGATAAAATTGTGTACATATTAAGCAGTGTAGCACTCCAGGCCTTCACTACCCAGCCACTAAGCTTTTGTTAAGTATCCTGTCGGGGTCCGGTGCCAGCTTGGACCATAAATTATTTCTCCGGACCAGAGGGGAGACGTGGGAATAAAGACACAACACACATGGCTTTATCGGGAGGAAGATTCTCAGTGATCCCTCATGAAATCCTGAGTTCACATCCTGAAAATCACCCTGCATTTATTCTTCAAACAGCTTTTATACCAAAAAGTAAACTGAGGGGGAAATTCACTAGCATTCTGTTTCCTAGGTAACCAGGCGAATGTCTCTGGTCATGTCCACACCTTTGTCCACACCTTTCTATGCCCATTTTGTCAAGTCTCCCTATCTTCCTGCTCCGTATGCCAGCTCTGTCACATAGGCCGAATTAACATCTCTATCCCAGGCGTCCTCCAAATTACAAAGAAGGAGCAGAACAACATTAGCATATCCTGATCCTTTGTTTAGGATGGCAACATCCAGTCTGGAAGGATATGTGACCTCCTTCTGTGTGGCCAGGTATGAGCTGGCCTGTAAGTTTGGCCGCCATACAATGTAGGACCAGTGTAATATTGCCCCACAGTATCCGGTTGTGAATATGTAGTACAATTACTTGATTTTTGCCCTTAGGAAGCTTATCCCATAAGACAAGTTCAGAGATAACTTGAATGCACTGAGAGGTGTGGTGATCTACTATGATTAGAGGTAAAAGGTGTGACGGTGGCTCAGAGAAGAAAGGACACTTCCGTTCTACTGAGGAGGGGCAGTGCATAGCCCGGCTGGATCTTACAGGCTTTGTAATGGCTCTAGACTGGCTATGAGAAGTGCGCTGTCTCTTCACGACATTCTTCTTGGCAAGAAGGGGGACGTGTAGGGTGGGGATGGGGACTGAAGGAAGATGTTAGTAATATTAATTTCAAATATTTTATGCACGCATTCAGTAAATTTTCAAGATGCATCAGATGATGCTGCACTAGGGGATAAAATAGGGATGTCAGTTTGATCAGGTTTGTTCAGTGTCCAATGAGAAAATCCAAACCTTATCAGGCAGGCAGACTAAACACTACAAGACCAAACCCTTTGGAGTGGGGTGACAGGGTCCGTGCTGCCTTCCGTGGCTCTGTGAAGATGTACCAGCAGGCAGCTGAGTTTAAAGAGAAAGGTTGAGGAGCAGAAGGCACGTGGCCGTCCCCAGAGGCACTGGTCACACGGTGAGCGGGAACTAGTCTGTCTGCTCAGGACAGTGAGAGCTGGGCTCAGTGACCGCCCAGATGGAAGAGGAAAGCAGATCCCAATAAAAGAGACGTAGTCAGTGCAGGAGAGGCTGCTCGCCAGAGTGCCGCAGTGTGCGGGTGGCTTTGAGAGGATTTTGCCCTTAGGAAGCTTATCCCATAAGACAAGTTCAGAGATAACTTGAATGCACTGAGAGGTGTGGTGATCTACTATGATTAGAGGTAAAAGGTGTGACGGTGGCTCAGAGAAGAAAGGACACTTCCGTTCTACTGAGGAGGGGCAGTGCATAGCCCGGCTGGATCTTACAGGCTTAATAAATGAAGCTTGCCTGAAGATCAGAGAGTAAAACAGCCCCACTGGTCAGCTTTACAGACCAGGCAGTGGTGGCACACACCTTTAATCCCAGCAGCCACACTAGTTGCCATAGAAACCTGGTGGTGGTGGTGCACGCCTCTTATCCCAGCACTGGAGAGGAGTATAAAACAGGAGGAGAGAGTTCTCACTCGCAGTCTCATTCTGAGATTTCTGGAGGCAGAACCACCATTTCAGACTGAGGTAGAGGTAAGAGCCAGTGGCTGGCTGCTTTGCTTTTCTGATCTTCAGGTTGAACCCTAATATCTGTCTCTGGGTTTCTAATTTTCCTGATACAGTATAAATGAATTCTATTTTTTTATTGGTTAATTTTTTATACCACACTGTATCCTGTTGGACAAGACCAGAAGATGGGGAAATTTTGACACTAGAACTCAAAAGTCAGGTTTGAAACATAAATAATACTTATTATTCATAGTTGAGACTCAATGGTAAGTAGAATTTCTATGTGTGTTAGAATTTTTTATAATAACTGACTTTTATTGGGACAAAAATACAGGTCATTAAAAACTAAAATTGACTATAAATCAATTATTTTAGATCAGAGACATGTGAGACAGGAATATTCCTCATTGACATTTTACATTAACTTATATTTTATTTAATATACTTTACTTAAAATATAATTATATTATGTCCTCCCTTCCTTCTTCTCCCTCAGCCCCTCCCATTCCCTTCACTGCAGTCTTCCTCTCAAATTTACGGCCTATTTTTCTTTATTGTTGTTACATATACATATAGATACACAAATATATAAATACAACCTGGTGAGTCAATTTTTGTTCTTTGTATATGGTTTGGGGACTGGTCACTTTATGTTAGATAACCAAGTAGGGGGCTCATCCTGGGGAGAGGCTAATTCTGCCTCTCTCCGCACAATTACAAGCCACCTGTAGCTTGCTCTCTGGGTGTGGGACTCCGAGATTTCTCCCCTTCTGCATTAGGATGTTGTCTATTGGTACTCTTTGTTCAGGTCTTGTTTAGACATCCTTTCCTAGATGACACAGGCTAACAGCAGACTACCTGGCTCTCTGTGACCAAATGTCTATCAGACACAACTCGAGGAAAGATTGGCTTTGACTCACTGTGTCAGACATGGTTGTTGACCCTGCATGTGACAGACGGAAAACAGAGAGGGACAGGAAAGAGACAACCCTCACTGACTTACCTCCTCTAGTTAGGCCCACCTAAGTTTTCAGGAAGCCCCAAAGGAGTGCCACCAGCTAGTGAATGTGTTCAAACATGAGCCTGTGGAGGACACATTGCAGTCAAGGCCATTTCCTGAGTAAAGAATGAAGACCCAGAAGAGCCTTGTTAAAGGCAGAGCAGCGGCCGGCGGGACAGCGCGTCAGGGCGTCAGGAACTGGGTGTGGCCGTAAGGTCCCAAGACAGATACGACTGGTGCCATGGCTTGAGCAGAGAGAAAGCTGAGGAACAGAAGGAAAACAACTGAAATTGACCACAGGGCAGATGGGAGGTTTTCTTGGGCTTCTATAGTAAATTTTGAAGGGAACAAAAGCTGATGAAATTAGGTACCCCAGGAGATGTGGGGGGACAGCAGTAGCCTTGGCAAAGCATTGAGTGCTTGTTTCACAAACAACCATGCAAGAATTTCCAAATAGAGAAGATGGCATTTGAGGAAGCCCACCAGGGATAGAGGTGAGAGCCAGGGCAATGGCAGGAGACAATGTAGGGAGGAAAACTCTGAGCCGTACAGCAACCACGGAGGAAACCAAGAGCCAGCAAGGGTGTCATGGCGAGTGGCATAGACTAAAGAAAATAGGGCGAAGATGAGGGTATGCATGGTCCACATCCAGCCCCACTCATGCTCCATAAAAGGGGGAGAGTCTTCCCGAGGAAAGAGGCTAGAATTGAGTGGCTCAGAGTAGAGCAGACAGCCAGAGGTAAAGCTAGCTCTGAGGAGCGAGCCTGAAGCAGGAGATCAGGGCAGAAGGACCGTGGATGACAGCCTGGTCTCGTGAATGCGGAGCCTCCCAGTCTAGTGTAACACTCACAGCACCCCTGGGAGTCTGAGAGCCCCCTTAGCAGGTGTTTGTTGATGTCCTGCGTGAGTGAGGACCGGGACTCAGGGCTTCAGCTTCTCAGGGGATGCCTTCCTGCTTTCCTGGGGACCAGCTTGCTGAGGCGGGTGACAGCAGCAGGAGCCAGTGAGGATGGGGCAGGCTGCTTGCCTCCCAGGGCTAGCCTAGCGGGGAGGCCCCTCCACAGCTGTGATTGTTGTGGAGGCTACTCTTAGCCTCTTACTTCATTTTCAGTAAATCTCATGCCCGGGGCAGGGTTCAGTCTGCCCAGGTTACCCCAGGCCCGGCCATTCCTCACTAACTGCACCCAGCCCATTCCCCGTGCAGGGTGAGTGGGAAAAACAGACCTTCTCCTGCTCCACATCCAGTCAGGGGCTTCCTCACTGTCCAGATATTCCTCCCCAGAGCACAACTTTGCAAAAATGACCCTTCAATATAGTAGAAGTGATTTTATCTCATTTTGAAACCACACTGCTCACTAGTCGTGTTTAGAAACAATGTTTCCCTAAAGCATTGGATGGAAGATAGACTTGCAGCGAGATGTGTTTGCTAATGCCCGTGCTTCTAATTCTTTGCAGATTTTTTTTTAAAGATTTATTTATTTATTTATTATGTACACAGTGTTCAGCCTCCATGTATGCTTGCAGGCCAGAAGAGGGCGCCAGATCTCATTACAGATGGTTGTGAGCCACCATGTGGGTTGCTGGGAATTGAACTCAGGAAGAGCAGTCAGTGCTCTTAACCCCTGAGCCGTCTCTCCAGCCCGTCTTTGCGGATTTGACTCGGACTTAGCTCATGCTTATCCTGTTTACGTCCAGTTACCCTTTGAGCCTCTAGCAGCTTCTGACGTCACTTTTATACCTGAATTCATTCATTACCTTCCAACTTACTTAATACTTTCAATTCTGAAAAAGTGAAATTATAAGGCAGGAATGCCTAAAGAATTTTGAACGCCCGGAAGCTGCAGGCTTTGGCTGGCTCGCTCAGCTCCTCTGTGACGGCTATGAAGCCTGCTCTTGAGGCACGCTAAGTTTCACAGAGGATGACTAGCTCTCAGGGCTTAGCAGTGATATCAGAAGAATCTCACATTCTTTGCTTAAAGAGGAAAGCAGTCCGACTTCACCCTTATGGCTCTCGCTCTTCTCAGCGTGGAGGTTCTGGAATTATTCCAACAGGCCTGCTGCACTTAATAAGTAAATTCAGAAATTCTGGGCAGACATCCAAAATTCAAGGTTTTGCTTAACTTCCCTTTATTTGTTGATTTGTTTCAACTTCTAAAAAAAAATGTGGCTGGGAAATTGAGGCGATATATCCCAGTGTATTGTATTTGCAGCAATAAAATGTGTTACTGTTAATATTTGATATGAGATGATATAATGCCGATTCTTTGATAGTACAACTATCAGAAATACAGAGGGCTGTGGTTACTCTAATTCATATATCAAGTAGTGCCACAATAGCGAATGGAATGCTGTCCTTATTGGTAGATGATTTTTTTCATGTACATTCTCCAGCTCACATAAGTATACATTGAAGAAAGACTTACTTTAAATGGTTTTGATACCTCCGAAAGCTGGTAATGTGTTGCCGGGCATCACAGGCTGGCCTTGGCAAGCTGCCAGCTTCCTTTCGAAAGTTTCGAGTCACTGTTAAAATGCTGGTTGTTAGTGGGTCCAGCCTCCCTGTCAGTGTGCTCGTTATTGCCAGTTTGAATTTTGAAACTTTAAAAAAGAAACCATTTCTTAGGGGCTGGAAAAATGGCTCAGGAGTTAAGAACACTTGTTTTTGCAGAGGACTTGACTCCCAGCACCCATATACTTGTTCACAACCATTGGAAACTCCAATTCTAGGGATCTGATGCCTTCTTTTGACCCCTAAGGGCACCAACCATGTCAATGGTACACATACATACATGCAGGCAATGGCACTCATACATGTAAAATAAATAAACGTTTTTTGAAAACAGAAAATGATTTCTTAAATAACTCTTACTATTAAAGTCAGATATTTAAGTCACAGCTGTTGTTTGGCAAGTCTCGAGGATATATGTGGTGGCTTTCAGAGATTTGTTATCTACAAAAGCAGATGTAAGGAGGCAAAAGTCAAAAACCTCAATATCATCATGATGGAGGTTGATTTGTAAACTAATTTGCATCTTTGTTTGTGGGAACAAGGTTAATTTGGAGGCAGTGGTACACCTGGGATCCAGGACTCTCAGGAACTCTCTGCAGCCTCCCTAACGTGCTAATCACCCAAGAAATCACTGTTTATTCCAGTTACAAAAAAATTAGTAAATAGTAGGTTTAATCAAAAAGTAAAAAAGTAAGAACAGTTTGAAAATGACAGTGCTAACTAATGTCACAAGATGGATTTTCATGAGGTCTCTGTCACCTAACACCGTGGTTCTTGGTGACTGCACCCTTCATAGGTTTAAAGCCACTTAGCAGCCATACTGAAAACAAGTTGGAAGCACATTGTCAGAGGCATCTCTAGCTGCAAGGATACAGGTGGCCTCCTCTTTCAACAGGGCATGGAGGTGGGCTTGGGAGTACCTGGGCACGCAGTGTCATGACTCCCAAAGCGTTCGCTATCGGGTGGGGTCTGGCTAGGGAATCCCGGGACTCTGTGCATATTAGACAAGTACTCTGTACTCTGCCATGAGCTACATCCGCAGCTCCCAAAACACTCTTTGGAAATGAACTTTCTGTTTCAGTGTAAAAACCTAGTTGCTAAAGAAAACAAAAGGAGGAAATATGATTCTTCATTTTTCATTTCATCAAAGTTAAAAGTGAGCACTACTTCTCATTAGAGTACGGAACCGTGTTGCTGTTAGCCCCGCACACACCAAACCAATGCACACTTCTGTGATGATGTAGAATACGGAACCGTGTTTCTATTAGCCCTGCACACACCAAACCAATGCACACTTCTGTGATGATGTAGAGTACGGAACCGTGTTGCTGTTAGCCCTGCACACACCAAACCAATGCACACTTCTGTGATGATGTAGAGTACGGAACAGTGTTGGTGTTAGCCCCCCATACACCAAACCAATGCGCACTTCTGTGATGATGTCTCCATGGTCAAGGGGATCGTAGGCAGTCATAGAAACTGTTGGTTCAGCATTGTCCATGTGGTATGTGGCCAGTTCCATGGTGTCTGCAATTGAACTTGAATATGATAATACTGCCCCAGCTTAGGATGTCCCACGATACTGAAATACATTTTCCTGCCTCTGGGGCATTGATAAACTGAGATTTTAGAAGACACTCAGAAGACAGGCCATACAACCACCATATGGGGCATGGTATTTAGGAGGTAGACTTTGAAAATGGGTTTGAACTGCCATTTATTTATTTTGCACTCCATAGTAATGAATCGACTTACATCCCAATTTCCTTATCTATAAAGTAAGAATAATAGAGAGCTATGCAATAATGTGGTGTCAGGACAAAATGAATTCATGTACGCAAAGTAATAACCCATATCTAGTAAGCAAGTTATCATTCTTTTGTGTGTATGAGAACAAATGTTTGCTGAGGATGTCACTGTCATATTTATTCATAATTACAATTAATTATGACTTAGTCCAGCCTCATAATCAATATGTGAGTTTAAAATATTAGAGGTTATGGAACTGCAGAGATGCCAAAGCTGTGTTTTTCATGTGGTGAAATGTATGTTTGTATTCCTTAACACAGTTCCAAAAGATGGCCTCAGAGCCCAAGCTGCATTTGAAGAGATGAGGACAAATTACATCAAAGAGCTGAGGAAGATGGTCACCAAGTGTCCCAACAGTTCTGGGCAGAGTTGGCAGAGATTCTACCAACTAACCAAGCTTCTAGACTCCATGCATGATGTAAGTAGAGCCCTTGATTTCCCCAAAGTCAATGTTCAGTAACCCCCTCCCCCCACCACACGACTTGACCCAAAAAAGCCAGATAGCTGGATTAAAATGGCTGTTGGAAGAACCGGACTAAAGTGTCCAGAAGGAGATTGCAAGAGTTAAAATCCAGCTAAGGTGACGATTCTTTTTCTAACCTTCCGGAAGGGCCTGTGTACAGAGGGTATGGCTGGCTCTTTGCCATGGACCAGGGAAGGTCCTCTCATTTGCTGCAGGTGTCAGATAGAGTTTCACATTTTTGTTTGCCATTTAGGAAATGTTTGGTTCATAAAAATGTTTGCTTTAACATTGCATAAATAGTGTCCATCTTCCACAACTGTTAATCTAACAATCCAATCTTTCAAAAACATTATTAGTGGTCCAGGGCCAGCTTGGATCAACTCAATCGTTGCCAAACTTTGAATCCTATATTCATTATTCTTCATAGGAGGCATCGCTCTTGCTCTGGGTAAATACAGAAAGCAGATTCTGAGTTTGTTTCTGGTTTCATCCATCAGGGTATAGCTGCCACGCTGGCTGGCAGCTTTCACAACACACCCATCAGATCTCCCTCTTTCTTCTTTCACTTTGCAAGCAGCTTTCCCACCTCTTGCGCCAAGAACGTTGTATGCAGTTGTGCTCAGGGGGTTCCTCATATCCGAGGAGTTTCCACAACTTCTTTTGGAGAATTCACTGTTAAGGTTTAGTTTGTATGGTTTGAATGATAAATGTCTTCTCTGAGCAGGAAAATGTTAACATACTCAGTCGCCAAGATCATAGTACTATTCCTGTTAAAGCAGAAGTCAGTTTATACCACTGCAGCGTTCTTTCCTGTGTGCTGATGGCCAAACAGGAGAAGGTCGCTTTCTCGTGCTTTACGTGGATACCTCTGCCTTCTCTGAATGTCTCTGATAAGAAAGAGCAAGTTTCTCTTCAGGTGAGCTCAAAGAGGAATGGGTTTGGCATTATAGTGCATTTGGTTGGAAACATCTTGGAAATGTCAGATGATGGCTGGCAAGGCTCAAGACTCACCCTGAAGAAAACAGGAGGGGGTGTAGCTTCTCTTCCCCGTGTGCAATGTTATCGCAGCCAATCACCTGCATGAGGTCATCAGATGTTCCTTCCGCACCGACCTCACTGACTCCCCTTCTCAGCAGAGGTAAAAGTGGGACCTTAAGGTTCATCCTCAGTGAATTCTGTTCTTTGCACAAACGCAACAACTACTATCAAATTTAGTATGTGGGTCTGGAGAGATGAGTCAGTAAGCGAGAGTGCTTTCTGAGCAAGCACAAAGACCTGAGTTCAAATCCCTAGTGCCCAACTAAAAGCCTGGCATGACTGCACCCGTAGGCAGCAAGTCTGTCGGAGTTTGCTGACTGCCAGCCCTGCTCCAGGTCTGTGAGTGACCCTGCTCTAAGGGAGTGGGCCAGGGACTTACAGAACAGGGCATCCAACGTTCCTCTATCCTCCACTGTGCTTGGGGAGTAGCTGTGTCACTGGGCTGATTTTCTGTGAAATTTCTCATCATAAATTAGTGTCTTGGGTTTTATTATTTAGATATAGTTGGTGTAGAATAAGTTGAACAAATTAAAAATATGTAGTTTAAGTTTTCCAATAGTCATGTTCCCATGACATAACCACAGCAGCCAAGCTGGTGCCCGTATCCAACTCTAGAAAAGTTTCCCCTCCCTCTGAGGTGGCCCTCCTGCTGTCATTGCTTCCCCTATAGCTTCTGAACTGTACAGTGTTGTGTAGGAGTGTGTCATGTAGAAACATCTGTGGGAGTCTCCTTCAGTCGACGTGACCGTGCTGAGGCTCACCCATGCCGTTTCACTTGCGCAGAAGCTGTGGGTGCTGCTTTCTGGGACTCTGCGAGTTCTGCCACTGAGGGAATATTCCACAGTCCATTTGTGTAGTCCCCGTGATGGACGTTCGGCATGTTTCTAGCTTGGAGTAGTCCTTGTAAATCCTGAGTAATTCTGCACCAGTCTTTGTGAAAAGACAGACACATCTCTTTTCTTGGGGGAATACCAGGTGGTGGAATTCCTGGTGAACATTACACATAAATTTTTGTTTCTTACAAAAAATGCCAGAATGTGTTACAAAATGGTTATGATTTTACATTCCCATGAGATGTACCTGAGAGTGTTGAATGGCCCTCACCCTAGCTGATGACACTTGGCAGAGCTATCCGTTTTTAGTTTGGGTGTTCTGTTTGCTGCATGTTGACCATCACCGTGGTTTTTAATTTGCATTTTCTTTTTTCTCAATGATATATCATACACATTTACATATACAAAATATACATAATATACATATAGTTTGTTTCTTTGCTTTTATTGACTACTCCCCTTCTTCCTCCCCTCTCCCCTTCTAGCCCCCCACCACCTCCTAATTTACTCAGGAGATCTTGTTTTCTCCTTCTTAGGTGGTGGATTCACGTATGTCTCTCTTAGGGTCCTCTTTGTTGTCTAGGTTCTCAGGTGTTGTAAACTATAGGCTGGTTGTCCTTAGCTTTATGTCTAATATCCACTTATGAGTGAGTAAATACCATGTTTGTCTTTCTGGATCTGGGTTACCTCACTCAGTATGGTTTTTTTTCTAGTTCCATCCATTTGCCTACAAATTTCAAGATGTTATACTGCTGAGTATTACTCCGTTGTGTAAATGTACCACATTTTCTTTATCCATTCTTCAGTTGAGGAGCATCTAGGTTGTTTCCAGGTTCTGGCTATTATGAATAATGCTTCTCTGAACATAGCTGAGCAAGTGCCTTTGTGGGTTCATTAAGTATCCTTCTGGTATATGTCCAAAAGTGGTATTGTTGGGTCTTAAGGTATGTTATTTCCTAATTTTCTGAGAAACTGCCATACTTATTTCCTAAGTGGCTGTATAAGTTTTTACTCCCACCAGCAATGGAGGAGTGTTCTCCTTATTCCACATCCTCTCCAGAATAAGCTGTCATCAGTGTTCTTGGCCATTCTGACGGGTGTACGATGGTATCTTGGAGTTGTTTTGATTTGCGTTTCTCTGATGTCTAATGAAGCTGAGCATTTCCTTAAGTCAGCCATTTTGGATTCCTCTGTTGATAATTCTCTGTTTAGATCTGTACCCCGTTTTTCTTATTGGATTATTTGTTATTTTGATGTCTAGTTCCTTGAGTTCTTCGTATATTTTAGAGATCAGTCTTCTGTCAGATGGAGGTTAGTGAAGCTCTTTTCCCATTCAGGAGGCTGCTATTTTGTCTTGTTGACAGTGTCCTTTGATTTACAGATGCTTCTAAGTTTTAGGAGGTCCCTTTTATTAATTGTTGCTATCAGTGTCTGTGCTACTGGAGTTATATTTAAGAAGTGGTCGCCTCTGCCCATGTATTCAAGTATACTTCCCACTTTCTCTTCTATGAGGTTCAGTGTGGTTGGATTTATGTTGAGGTCTTTGATCCACTTGGACTTGAGGTTTTGTGCATAGCTATTGAGATGGATCTATTTTTATTTTTCTACATGTCGAAATCCAGTTATGCCAGCACCATTTGTTGAAGAGGCTTTCTTTTTTCCATTGTATAATTTTGGCTTCTTTGTCAAGAATCATGTGTTCATAGGTGTGTGAGTTGATATCTGGGTCTTTGATTTGATTCCATTGGTCCTCCTGTCTGTTTTTATGCCAATACTAAGCTGTTTTCAGTACTGTATCTCTATAGTAGAGTTTGAAGTCAGGGATGGTGATGCCTCCAGAAGTTCCTTTATTGAACAGGATTGTTTTGGCTGTCCTGGGTTTTTTATTTTTTCATATGAAGTTGAGTATTTTTCTGTTGAGGTCTGTGAACAATTTTGCTGGGATTTTGATGGGTATTGCATTCAATCTGTAGATTGCTTTTGGTAAGATTGTCATTTTTACTATGTTAATTCTACCTACCCAAGAGCATGGGAGATTCTTCCATCTTTCTGATGTCTTTTTAAATTTCTTCCTTCAAAGTTTTAAAGTTCTTGTCATACAGGTCTTTCACTTGTTTAATTAGAGTTACCCCCAAGATATTTTATGTTATTTGTGGTTATTGTAAAGGGTGACGCTTTTCTAATTTCTTTTTCAGCCCAATAATCATCTGTATAAAGGAGGGCTACTAATTTTTTTTTTAGTTAATCTTATATCCTGCTACATTACTGAAGGTGTTTACCAGTTGTAGGAGTTCTGGTGGTATTTTTAGGGTCACTTATGTAAACTATCATATCATCAGCAAACAGTGAGAGTTTGACTTCTTTCCCGATTTGTATCCCCTTGATCTCCTTTCGTTGTCTCATTGTTCTAGCTAGGACCTCAAGAACTATGTTGAATAGATACGGAGAGAGTGGACAACCTTGTCTTGTTCCTGATTTCAGTAGGATCACTTTGTGTTTCTCTCCATTTAGTTTGATGTTGGCTGTTGACTTGCTGTATGTTGCCTTTTTTATGTTCAGGTATATTCCTTGTATCCCTGCTCTCTCCAAGACCTTTACAATGAAGGGATGTTGTATTTTGTCTAAGGCTTTTTCAGCATCTAATGAGATTATCGTGTGGTGTTTTTATTTCAGTTTGTTTATACAGTAGATTACACTGACAGACTTTCATATGTTGAACCATCCCTACATCTCTGGGATGAAGCCTAATTAATCATGGTGGATGATTTTTCTGATGTGTTCTTGGATTCAGTTTGCCAGTATTTTATTTAGTATTTTTGCATCAATGTTCATGAGGAAGATTGGTCTGTAATTCTCTTTCTTAGTTGTGTCTTTGTGTGGTTTTGATATTAGGGTAACTGTAGCCTCATAAAAAAGAGTTTGGCAGTGTTCCTTCTGTTCCTATTGTGTGAAACAATTTGAGGAGTATTGGTATTAGTTCTTCTTTGAAATTCTGGTATAAGCTTACACTGAAACTATCTGGCCCTGAGCTTTTTTTGGTTGGGAGATTTTTGATGACTGTTTCTATTTCCTTAGCAATTATAGGTCTATTTAATTTGCTTCTCTGGTCTTGATTTAATTTTGGTATGTGTCACTTATCTAGAAAATTGTCCATTTCCTTTAAGTTTTCCAATTTTGTGGAGTACAGTTTCTTGAAGTATGAACTGATGATTCTCTGGATTTCCTCTGTGTCCTTTGTTATGACCCCTTTTTGTTTCTGATTTTGTTAATTGGGATATTCTCTCTGTGCCTTTGGTTAGTTCAGATAGAGGTTTGTCTATTTTGTTGATTTCCTCAAAGAACCAACTCTTTGTCTCATTGATTTTTTTGTGTTGTTTTCTTTGTTTCTATTTTGTTGATTTCAGCTCTCAATTTGATTATTTCCTGTCATCTAGTCACCGTGGGTGAGTTTGCTTTTTTTTGTTCTAGAACTTTCAGGTGTTCTGTTAACTCGCTAGAGTGGGATTTTTCCAGCTTGTTTAAGTATGAATTTAGTGCTATGAACTTTCCTCTTAGCACTGCTTTCATTGTGCCCCATAAGTTTGAGTATGTTGTGTGGTTGTTTTCATTGCATTTTAGGAAATCTTTAATTTCTTTCTTTATTTCTTCCTTGACCCTGTGGTGATCATGTGAGCATTGTTCAGTTTCTATGAGTTTGTGGACTTTCTGCAATTAGTGTTGTTGTTGAATTCTAACTTTAAGCCATGATGGAAATTAAGCCATTAAGACACAGGGCATTATTTCAATTTTCTTTGTTTCTGTTGAGGTTTGCTTTGCTACTGAGTATGTGTTTGATTTTAGAGAAGGTGCTGAGAGGAAGGTATATTCATTTGTGTTTGGGTGAAATGTTCTATAGATGTCTGTTAAGCCCATTTGAATCATAACATCTGTTAGTTGCTTTATTTTTCTGTTAGGTTTCTGTCTGGCAGACCTGTCCAGTGGTGAGTGGGTTGTTGAAGTCTCCCACTATTAGTGTGTGGTGCTTGAAGTGTGATTTAAGCTTTAGTAATGTTTCTTTTATGAATGAGGGTGCCCTTGTATTTGGGGCATAGATGTTGAAAATTGAGACTTTATCTTGATGGATTTCTACTGTGATGAATATAAAATGACCTTCTCCATTTCTTTTAGCTAATTTTAGTTTGAAATCTATTTTGTTAGATATTAGAATATCTACACCAGCTTGTTTCTTAGGTCCATTTGATTGGAAAATCTTTTTCTAACCCTTTACTCTGAGGTAATGTCTGTCTTAGTAGTTGAGGTGTGTTTCTTGTATGCAGCAGGATGAATTCTGTTTTCATATCCAATCTATTAGCCTTATTAGCTTCTGTCTTTGTATAAGCAGTAGAGTTCATTGATATTGAGGGGTATTAATGGTCATGTTAGTTTTGTTTTTGTTGTTGGTGGTGGTGGTATTGTGTGTGTGTTTCTCTTCTTTGGGATTTGCTGGTGTGGGATTATCTATTGTCTGTTTTTGTGGCTGTAGCTAACTTCCTTAGGTTTTAATTTTCCTTCTAATACTTTCTTAGGGCTGGATTTGTGGATAGGTATTGATTAAATCTGGTTTTGTCACGTAATATCTTGTTTTCCCCATCTATGTTGATTGAACGCTTTGCTGGATATAGTAGTCTGAATTGGCAGTCATGGTCTCTTAGTGTCTGCATAATGCCTGAGCAGGAACTTCTGGCTTTCATTGTTTCCATTGAGAAGTAGGGTGTAATTCTGATAGGTCTGCCTTTATATGCTATTTGGCCTTTTTCCTTTGCAGCTCTTAATAATTAATTAATAATAATTCTGTATGTTTAGTGTTTTGATTATTATGTGGCAAGAGGACTTTTTAATTTTTGATCCAATCTATTTGGTGTTCTGTAAGCTTCTTGTATCTTCATAGGCATATCCTTCTTTAGGTTGGGAAAGTTTTCTTCTGTGATTTTATTGAATATATTTTCTGTGTCTTTGCGCTGGAGTTCTTCTTCAATTCCTGTTATTCTTAGGTTTGGTCTTTTTATGGTGTCCCAGATTTTCTGAATATTTTCTGTTAAGAATTTGTAGGATTTAACATTTTCTTTGATCAATAGATCTGTTTCTTCTATTTTATCTTCAACACCTGAGATTCTGTCTTTCATCTCTTATATTCTGTTGTTTATGCTTGCTTTTGAAGTTCCTGATTATTTACCCAGATTTTCCATGTCCAGATTTCCCTCAATTTGTGTTTTTTTTTAATTGCTTCTCTTTCAGTTTTCAAGTCTTAAACAGTTTCTTTCACCTGTTTGTTGCTTGTTCTTTTTTTTCTTTAAGGGATTTGTTGATTTCTTCCAGTTTTTTGTTTGTCTTTTCCTCTACTTCTTTAAGAGAATTTTTCATTTCCTCTTTTTAAGGGCCTCAATCATCTTCATAAGTTATTTTTAAGGTCATTTTCATCTGCTTCATCTGAATTGGGACGTTCAGGTCTTGCTGTTGTAGAACCACTAGTTTCTGGTGGTGCTGAGCTCCTCTTTATGCTGTTGAGTGTGTTCTTACCTTCTTGTCTTCCCATCTCTCCCTCCAATCGGAACAGGTGGGGCCTGTGTTTCAGGGAGTCTCTTTTCCTCCAATCAGTGTAGCTGGGGACTGTGGCTCCATTGAAAGCTCCCTCAGGTATAAGCAGGGCAGAGCCTTTGGTGACTGTTCCTTCGGGTGTCTATGGGCCCTAGGCGCAGATGGTTGCTCCTCTAGGCACAGGCATGGCTGCAGATCCGAGGGTCACTCCTCCAGGTGCAGGTGGAGCTGAGGCTGGGGCTATGGTGGTCAGATAATTTCTGGAGGCCATGGCTGTTGCCGTGACCTACTGCAGCCAGCCTCGCTGCTGAGGCTCCTCCTGGAGCTTCTGAGGCTTCTCCTGGTCTTAATTTGTATTTTCTTAATGGCTGATAGGCTTAGACACTTATTTGTACACTCATTTGGTAGAATGGTATCCATTCTAATTTTTGCCCTGTTTATCTTTACATTTTATCATTAGTTGTTATGTTTTATAAAGCTTTTAAAAAGAATTTTTAAAAATTCTTATCTGTCCTGTGGCTCTTCATTACATTCTCTGAAAAAATGCCTTTTGAAGAGTCATATTATGTGAATATGTACTTGCCGCAAAGTGTGTGGAGGTCAAAGGACAACCCTAGTGCTGGTCCCCATCTGTTGCCTTGCTGGAGACAAGGGATCTTGTTTTCTAGCATGGTGTACTGGGTGAGCAGGCCCTGGAGCAGTCAGAGATTGCCCTGGCTCTGCTTCTCTTCTCCCTGGAGGAATGCTGGGATATCAGGCTCCTGCACTATGTGCCCAGTTTCTCTGTAGTGTTGGGCATCCAGTCTTAGGAGGTCAGTGTTAGGGTTAGGGTCACATTTGCACAACAAGCTCTTTTACCCTGTGACTATCTTCCCGGCCTATATGTTTTTAGCTTTAGCAAGTATACCAGCTTCTGTTACTCTAACAGATGTTGCTTCACTATTTCATGGCCTTCCGTCCTTGACTCGGTGCTTTGGGGCCAAGCAGCACATGGTGGCAGGGAGTGTGTAGCAAAACCACTCAATTCTCGGGGAGCCAGGGAACAAAGAGAGAAGAGACTTCGGCTTTGAGTGCTCACGCGCGTACTCACACACACTCAGACACACTCAAACACACACACACACACACACACACACACACACACACACACCTCCAAGCAGCTGACCTCACACTAGGCCCTAGCTCTGAAAGCTTCTGCACCTCTCACTGGCAGCAAGAGCCTACCACACGCATGTCACTGGGTGACATTTATAGCAGTGGAATTCGGGTATTATGTTTTCAGTGCTGTGTCCTCGGGTTGGCCGAGACTACAGACCCTCTTCCTTTTCCTCCCACAGCCCTGTCCTTCCCTGTGTCTGAACTCATAGAAACTACTTTCTCGTGTTTTGTTATGGTTTACCCTGAGCATTTCTGGTTCCTGCAAATAGAACGAGAAAGTCAAATCATCATGGTATCAAAAATGTTTGCTCTTAAAGGAGGTCTGAAAGAATCATCTAGAATGCTTTCTTTATACTTTGTGTAGGACAGAACACTGGGAAGTGCATGGCAATTCTAGAGGGGCCTTCCTTTCACCTTCCACTCACTGGGCTTGGGAATGCCCATTGGGTTTTCATTTGAGTAAATCCTTGAGTCAACATTGTGGTGTTTTCCTCAAAGGAACAAATTGCTACACCAATCACTACAAATTGCTAGTCTTCTCAGCCTAGATCTGGCCACTTTTTGGAAAAGAGACCATTTATTCTTGACCTTCAAACAAGTGAGAGTCACTGAAAGTCACTGAGAGTCACTGACATATAGATGCAGTTGTTTTCAAAGCTCCCGCACATGCACGTGTGCGTGTGCGTGTGCGTGTGCGTGTGCGTGTGTGTGTGTGTGTGTGTGTGTGTGTGTGCTGGCTCCAGGACACGTGGATGTCTTCCATGTGGTGCTCATCTGTGTGGGCAGAACTGTGTTAAGGGAGCGAAAGGAACGTTCTCCACAAACACACCCTGACATGTGGCCAACAGCTTTTCCGGAATCAGAACCCCTCCGAACATCCATCTCTCCCCACAGTGTTTCAGGGAGCACACCTGGGGGAAGACTCTGGGATGTAGGGTGTGTTCAGCATCGCTGAGGTTCGGGTGTTGTTTTTCAAAACCGGATAGTTTCTTTATTGTGTTGGAGAGAATTGGCAGTCTTTTTAAAGCTGTTGCTAAGAGGTGTAAGGCATTCTTGTGAGTGTACTGCTCTTTTCTGGGCATTCTCAGAAGTTAAGGAACTTTGTGGTATGGTCTTTGGTATTTAGTAAATACAAAAGATGACAAGCTGTATCTCTTGAGGTGAAAATGCCCTTTTCTATCAAATATTGTCATAGTTATAGTTTTATTTTGGAACACACACTTTACAAAAATATGCCACACCTAGTACTATGGACGGTGCCAGGGAGAGCAAAAAGGGATGAGACCAGCCTTACCTTGTGCTTGGAGTCTTCAGAGGCAGGTCTCCAGGTACTGAGGTATGCCACCTGAGTGGAGGCCTGGAGGTCACATGCATGCTCATGGTCACTCCCCTGTGGGTAAGCCCTTGCTGCTGTGCACTGGGACCAAAAGGGCAGGAGTGAGCATGCCCACCCTCAGGGAGCTCTCCTGACTGCGAGAGCATGGAGAATCAGATGGCACCCGGAGGTCAAGGTGGGCACACCATGAATGGTGGGATTGTTAGAAGATGTTAGAGCCAGCTGTGCTTAGCATAAAGGTGGAAACCATTAAGGGGTGTCAGAGAACTCGCATAGAAGCCACAGAGGCTCAGAGCATGGTTTCTCTGGCTTCTGAGGAACAGATGGCAGCTGGGACTGCCCAGGCTCACTGTGGGTACCTGTGACCCCTTGTGAGAAGGAGGAGTGTAGGCCCGCAGCAGCTGATCATCTCAGGCCAGGCTGCACCCTCATCTGGTAGCACTGCAAGCCGCTGTGCTGCTCCCTGCTCCCCAGGCTCACTTGGAACTCATCAGTTCTGTGAGGCAGTCACACACTCTGAAGCTGTCTACCTGATTCTTCATTAAAGTGCCCCGTGTGGTTAGGAGAGCTATGGCTAAACTTTTGCACTGCTGCCCAGTTTCTGGGGCAAATGCATGTGACCTAGGCAGGACTTTCTTCATGGCTGGGCAGGCATCAGCCTATCACTCAGATCTGCTCCCATGACTGGAAGGGAGGCAGTGAGTGTGCTCTAACTGTGTGACTGGATGACTGGGAATGCTGGGCAGCTGAGGGAGCTCTTGTCTAGCAACCTTGGAGCCTGGGAGCCTTCCCCAAGCCTGGGCGTGGTGGCTGAGCAAGCACCCACCTGCGGCAGAGAGTGTGCTATGTTCCAGTGAGTCTGTCAAGGGTTGCTCACGCATCCTTCAGCAGCCTACTGCTTCTTTCTTTAAGAAGTCTCTGCATGCAGGCTCAGTACTGCCATTTCCTTCCTGGTTCATCCACACATGGGTTTGAGAAGGACAAAAACTTACTTTAAGCATTGTTTACTGTAGGCCAAAGTGTACACACCAGGAGTGTGTCTCTGCCCACAATGATGAGGATGCTTGCTCACTCTCACTTTGAGTGTCTTAATCTTTCTGGTCAGTATCTCCTCAGAAAAACTTTTGACACCAAAATGGGAGCCTGCCACAGAAATGTGAGTACCAGGGACAGAGCAAGCCTGGGCTGTGCCCTCCATCAGCCTCCCTCTCAGTATGCGCAGTATACATGTACACTTCTCTTTCATGCTTTGGTCATCAGTATCGTCATCTGTAAAGTGGACATAATACTATATTATCAAAGGGTTTTAAGGAATGGACGACATGTGAGGCAACTGAATAAAACATTCATTCTCTTTTCCTGTTGCTCCACTAACAAGAAATTGGGATTATTTGATTCCATGATTGCAATGAAACACCCAGGCTGCCAGTAGCACAGGCGTCTGCCAGGGAGCAAAACCCAAAACCGTGCAAGTGTTTCATGTAATTGTTAGCGGCGTCACCCTGCCGCCTCCTCTGGGGAGACTGTGACTAAGAAAGATGCTATATAAAGTTGTTTGTTGCAGTCATCTGAGCGAGCAAGGCCTCATCTCCCCAGGAATCAGGCCGTAAACTAGGCAGAACTCTCCACCCAGAACCACTCTCCCAGTGAAGATCTCCCCCTGTCTGACTAGATGATGTGGCCAGTGAATAAGGCCTGGCCAGTTACACTGTCCCCCTTTGAATTTCCCTGGTGTGGTCCAGCACTTCCCTGGGTGAGTTGTGCTGATGGATGACTGCTGCCTTTTGAAGCATGTGGGTATAGTGGAAGAATAAGCATCACATACGTTCAGTGTCCGGTGTGGTGACGGGCTGGCGGCCCTGGCATGACCGTCCGAAGAAGGGAGAACATGAGTTTCGGAGCAGCCAAGTGGCAAGTTGAGGCCACCATGAGCTACACAATGAGTCCCTGCCTTGCCTTGATTCTTTTCAGAGAAATAAATAAATAGGAAATAGGGGCTGGAGAGATGGCTCCAGGGTTAGGGTAGCTTGGTCTCTTCTAGGAGGCCTGAGTTTAGTTCCCAGAATCCACATTAGGCAGCTCACAAAAACTGTAGCTCCAGCGCCAGAGATGCAGAGATGCCAGTGCCTTCTCCTCTCTCTCTCTCTCTCTCTCTCTCTCACACACACACACACACACACACACACACACACACACTAATTAAATGCCCTAATGGGTCAGAGGAGATGGCTTGAGAGTGGTATAGACAGTGTCCGTAGTCTAAGGATTGGTGGTGTTAGCTGTTGGTAGCTGAACGAGCAAATCCTTGAAGTCTTGTAGTCTGCCCTGTAGACCTGGTGGCTTTGATTGTGTCTCCCTTCTTTGTGTGCCCGAGAGTCACCAGAAGGCGAGAGAGAAGGAAGATGGAACGGTGGCATGGGAGATGCCAGGCCTCCCGCTGAGGGACGTGAGCCACATTCGCAGACTGGAAAGCTGTGCTGTCAACATGGCCACCCTTGCCCTCTGTGGCTGTCGGCATTTAAACTCAGTAAAATTAAGTGAAGTTTACAGTTGAGTCATCCCGTGCCACTAGCCACAATTTAAAATGCCCAGTAATGTATATGGCTACTTGCCACAGAATTAACTAGAAAGAACCATTCTACAAGTACATCAGAGGGCAAGAGGGGACTCGGTCCATCGGGAAGCCGGTCCCGAGATACGGGTGAGAGAGGGTGGGCTGGGAGCAGCGCTTCAGGACCATGTGATGTACAGGTGGCCACAAGGATGTGGAGGATAAGGGAGCAGCGGAGTCAGGAAGGGAAGGCCTCGTGGGAAAGGAAGCAGGTACCTGGCTAACACAGGGTTGTTGTGGGAGAGGCGGGGGGACATTCTCAGGGAGAGACAGCCAGCTTGTTTTAGATTTGAGTCTTTAGGACCGTCCAGAAGAAATGTCCCTTGGGCTCTGTGGATGAAAGCAAGCTGTTGATACAGACTCGGGAGGTGGTGCCACAAAGTGGTCCCTGAAGCTCGGGGACAACAGGAAGGGTGTGGAGCTGAACCCACAGGGCGAATCGTGGCCACAGACTAAAATGGAGAGGCTGTGAAAGGGGACTGGGGTGGAGAGCACAGCTCCTGAAGTAGTAGACAAACACGAGATGGGCCAGAGCGTGCACATACTGGGCAGGCCCATGGTGCAGAGGCTGAAGAAAGGACACCTAGCACAGCTCTAAGAACTGTCCAGCAGCTATGGCAGCCAGGAGGGGTTGTGGAGAGCAGTTTGGATTGGCTTATTTTCTCTCCTGAGGTTTCCAGCAACTGTATCAAGAACCCCAGAGCAAATGTGGTAAGAGTTAACTCTATTCAAGGCCAGCCTGGTCTACTTAGCGAGTTCTAAGATGGCCAAAGAGACACAGAGAAACCCTGTCTTGAAAAAACAAACAACAAACAAACAAAAAAAAGTTAACTCTAAATCAAGTCCAAAGTGTTGTTGAGAAAAGTGAGACAGTTACCTTAGTAAATATAAATAGAATGTGTGCTTCTGCCATATGATGGGATGTATAGTCATGGGCATTTTGAATGTGTTCTAGAACATACAAAGATTATGTTTGTGTGGCTAAGAAGTCCCAGTAGCATAGAAAAAAGCTGCCTTGTGAACTACTCCCAAACAAACCTCTTTCTACACCTTGGCTACCATGTGAATGTGAGCTAGTAAGAGCTTCATGCTGTACTATTTGCGTGTATGTGTGCGGGTGTGTATCTGTGTGTGCATGTGCATGCGTGTGTGTGTGTGTGTGGCTACCATGTGAATGTGAACTAGTAAGAGCTCCCTGTTGTACTGTTTGTGTGTGCATGTGTGTATACGTGTGTGCATGTGTGTTTATCTCTGTGTGTGTATCTGTGTCTGTGTGTGTGCATGCATGTATGTGTGTGTATCTGTGCTTGTGTGTGTGTGCACGTGTGTGCATCTGTGTCTCCCAATCTTTGGTGCCTGGCCTCGATCCCTAGAGGCCCACCCTAAGCAGCTTTGTTGCGGTTGGTCCAGGGTGTTATTGACTGTAGGAAACCTGCATAGTCCCCTATCAGATATGTGATTAACAAATATTTTCTCACATTCCAGATTTTGTTGCTTTGTTTGCATATCAAAGTCTTCCTTCTTATCTAAACTTGTAACAAAGCAATAGTTTCCTACATTTAATCCTTAGCTGGAAAGAAAGCTGGGTCTGAATCTAGTTTAATAAAGGTGGACGGTGTGGTTCTTAATCTGCCACTCCTCTGCCTCACTGTCAGTTGACATCACAGGACATTTGCCACTGTTTACAGCTAGACTTGTTTGTTCATATTAAGACAGAGTCTTTCATCTTCTGGACTAACCTTGAACTCGTCATTCTCCTGCCTCCACCTCCACAGGTTTTGGAAGCTTCCTGTAGTCACTAGGAAACAGTATGGTCATGTCTTGTTTAGGACTGAAGCAGCATGTCATTTTCCCACTAGACTGCAACATTTGTGCACTACAGTCAGCTTTCTGAAAAAGCCTAAACCTTGGTGGCTGGACCCAAAGAGGGCCCTGACTCCAGATCTAATGTCAACTGTCACACACATCCCTCCCTCTCCATAATCTGAAATCTAAGAGAGATTTGGGGAAGCATTCTCATTGTTTGACACCTGTGTAAACAAATCCCCTCTCTTTATGCAGCCTACATCTCTCTTATCACAGTATAATAGTGGCTTCACCACACCTGGGCTTTTTGTAGCGCCCTTCTCCCTGTCTTACCATTAAATCTATCCAAATCTACCTGATGGGAGGAAGAGTAAAAGTTGCTGTTTAATCGCCCTGTCTTTTTTTCTATAAAGAGAGAATAATGGTAATATTTACTCAGAATATTTTCTTTAATCCTTTTTAGAGAGAAAGGAAATGTGATGGGGTGATCAGGATACATTTTCCCATATAGGTCTGTGCACGAGGCAGATATAAGAGAGTCATGCCTAGAAAGATGTCACCTGATGGTAGCAGGCTCATCCACCCATCTCATGAGGTCCATTGTCTTGACCTCTGTAAAGTAGATACCAGCAGTCAGTGCAAACAGGCCACACTAGAAGGCCCACCCCTGTGGGATGCTTGGCAGCTGCCACCTTAAAATTCTAGTACACACCTGGAGTGTGAGGCTGCATGGTCCCATTGTACACTGGGCCCCATGAGTCTTGCCACCTGTGCCCAGTCATATTGACCAGGGGAGGAGAGGAGTGTGGAGAGTGATCTGCACCATGTGTGGCAGAGTGCAGGTGTGCCCATGGAAAGCGCTCAGAGACGAGCACAGGTGGAGGAGGTTTGTGTGCATTTGTGTGTGTAGTGTAAGAGACTGTATTGCATGTGTGCATGTTTGTGTGGGTATATACATGTGTGTGCATGTGTGTGTGCTCTATGGAGATCGGAGATTAATATTGGGTATATTGTGGGTATATACGTGTGTGTGCGTGTGTGTGTGACTATATGGAGATCGGAGATTGATATTGGTGCCTTTCTTAGTTATTCTCCACCTTATTTTTTAAGACATGGTATCTTACTGAACCTGGAGCCCACTGATTGGTTAGACGCACTAGCCAATGAGTCTGGGGACCTGTTTTCTCAGCCTCCCTAGAACTGGGATGACAGACATACATACGCCCCTCAGCCAGTCTTTTACAAGGGTGCTGAGGATCCAAGTGCAGGTCCTCATGCTTACATGGCATTATTATTTTGATCTTTTCCAAATTTTTGTAAATATAAAACAAACACACACACGGAGGAAGGAGATACAGGACTGCTAAGTCACACTACACCTGCAGGCCCTGGGTCCCCAGGCTCTCTGAAGGGCACCGTGCTCTCCAGAGTTCTGATGATGGGGCCCTGACCAATGGAACCTACCCCTTATTACTTTAGTTTCTCTTTTAATCAGAGGCTGAAGTAAAGTTCTAATTGCCTAATACAAACTCAAACTAACATTAAAGATGGTAACATATAAGCATGAGTTGGTTTAGATTTTTAGTCTGCTCCATGTACATCTGCAAGTAAGACCTAGGAAATATTGAAAACAAAATTAGGGAAAGTTCATACTTCTATATACAGTAACATGCCAATGCATTCCGAGCACAACCCGCTCGTTAGTGCCCCTTTGTTCGGCAATGTTCTAATTAGCCCTTTATCGTTGAGCTCCGAGCTCCTCTTCCCGTTGTGTCATTTTCCTTTGTGTTTGTCACGTGTACAATAGACCTTATTCACAGGAGGGCGGAGCCATGGGCTAGAACAAGGCTTGAAATACAAGGAAACTTAAACAGGATGGAAATTAAATAAATTTCAGTACCAGAAGAGTAGGGGGGAACGAGTCCCTCTTGCTCAGCACAGCATTGAAAGAGCGGATTTGGAGGCATTAGTATTTAGTATTCGCCACTGACCAGAGGGAGGATGGGGAGCAGTGCAGGGAGCTTACAGAAATGCCCTTGGCTTTGGGGAGATGTTGGGGGGCTCCTGGTCTCACCGTGGGAGCTGTGCAGAGACCTGCCTAGGGTGGCTCTTAGTCTCAGTGTCACAGGGGTGGGTCCCCTACCTGAAATTATAGGCAGAGCTCACATAAGATGAGGAGCAAGCATCTGTCCCTGTCTCAGTTAGGGTTTCTAGGCTGCAGTGGAACACTGGGACCAAATGGCGACCAAATAGGAGCAAAGGCGTTATTTGGCTTATGCTTCCACAACACTGGTAGTCATCAAAGGAAGTCAGGTCAGGAACTCAAACAGGGCAGCCACGGAGGGAGCTGCTTACTGGCTTGCTCTCCATGGCTTGCTCAGCCTGCTTTCTCATAGAACCCAGGACCACCAGCTCAGAGATGGACCCACCCACATTGGGCTGGGCCCTCCCCTATTGATCACTAATTGATAAAATGCCTTATAGCTGGATCTCATGGAAGCATTTCCTCAACTGAGGATCCTTCTTCTCTGATGACTCTAGCTTGTGTCAAGTTGACACACAAGCAGCCAGTATTATCCCTAACTGCCTCTTGTATCTGTCTGATACATTGAGTATGTAAAACCACTTTGAGCCTTCAGGAGTCCCCCAGAACAGCCTGGAGGATCCTGCTCAGAGATCCCAGGGCCGGGGCACTCTGGAACCTGGGCTTTCTGACAGGAACCCATGGTAGAGTTGTAGCATAGCCCTGTTTAAGGTTAGCTTTGCTTTGGGAATAGAAACAAATCAAATGACATCAAGTTGTCATGGGAGACAGTCATTTTAGCCTTGTCACATTTTGCTAAGGTGGAACCAACCACAAAGAGCAGAGCCACAAGGTCATATTATGTCACCTGTATATAGACATACTCTGCT
This sequence comes from Ondatra zibethicus, assembly GCA_004026605.1. Lineage (NCBI taxonomy): Eukaryota > Metazoa > Chordata > Mammalia > Rodentia > Cricetidae > Ondatra > Ondatra zibethicus. Next base: position 6,289 of record PVIU01006983.1, on the reverse strand, counting down.
CACCTGCACTAGGAAGGGCATAGTGACTTTGGAACCTGGTTCTTAGTTTGAGGGGTTTGCTTTCTTGTTTGTTTGCTTTGTTCTTTGGCTTTTTTCTCATAGAATATATTTTGATTCTATGTTTTCAACTCCCACAGATCTCTCCTACCCTCCTACCCATCCTACTTGATGTTCTTTCTCTCTCTCAGAAACTCAAAAAAGCAAAAATTAACAAAACAAAGCGAAGCACACACACACACACACACACATACATACATACAAACATGGAGTCCATTTGTGTTGGTCAACTGCGTCTAGACATGGGGCCTGCCCTAGAGTCTGGGTGATATACCCAGGGTCACTCCATTGGAGAAAATGGTTTTTCCCTCTCCCATTGGTTATCAATTGTAAAGAGTTTCTTGGTTAGGGGTGGGGCTTGTGCCGGCTTCACCTTCTATATCCTGGGGTTTCGACTGGCTTAAATTTGTGCAGGTCTTATGCATGTTCTCACAGTCTCTGTCAATTCATTTCTATGAAGAAGGACGCTTAAAAGAAATCCCACACTAGCTCAAAATTGAGAATAATAGAGTGTTATTTATTTAGGGGTAGACTCACAAATCACAATCCTCTACTGGAATGGAGAACAGCAACTGAATCCCGCAGCCAGAAAAGAGGCCGGATGCGCCCTTTCCATTGGCATATATAGTATAAGAGGCCACGCCCAACTGGGCAGGTAACTTAAAGGCTACTGACAGTAGGAATTCCTACAGCAACTCTGTTGTGTCTGGAATACTGTCACCTTGGAGTCATCCACCACTGCTGGCCCTGTCTGCCTTCTCTTCCAGAGATATTCATGAGTCTTAAGATAAGGGATTTGATGAAGACATTCCATTTATGGCTGAGTGCCCCAAAAGTTTCTCGCTCTCTACACAGTGCAATTGTGGGTCTCTGTGTTAACAGCCACCTACAATAAGAAGCATCTCCCCTGATGAGGAGGAGCAGTGCGCTGCTCTGTGCATGTGGCAGTATGTCATTAGGAGTCATTTTATTGCTTTGTTCTTTTAGCCAAATGATAGTAGTAGGTTTTCCTCTAGAGCCCATGACCTATGTAGTTTCGGGTTCTTGCCCACTTTATCAATATAAGATGTAGGTTCCATCTCATGGAGCAGGCCATAAATCTTATTTAAATAGTGACTGGTTACTCCTATATCTGCAAATTTTGCACCAGTGTTCCTTACAGGCAGCTCTCTGTTGTAGGCCCCAGGGTTCATAGTTGAGTGATATTGCTGGTTACTTTTATTTCAATACCATGACCACTATTTGGTAAGGGTGGAGCTTTTAGTTGGACATCAGCTTGATACCAACATGGTAGATGGCATACATGGTGTCTTCAGCAATAGGGCCTTACCGTGAGGTTGTAGAAGGCAACCAATAGCCTTGGCAGTAGCCTGTGGTGTTTGGCGTTTGGTCCGTGGGACTCCTTGGCCAATCACTCAACAAGAGGTAACCTATTTCTGTTGCTGGTGTTTTGACTTAGTGGAATAAGGTGTCAGCTGGGACATTGTCTCCCCAACTATGTGGTAGCTCTATTTATGTTTCTTTGTCTGTGTATTGTTTCAGGAAGCTCATAAAGTAGTAGTTTTCCAGGTGGCTTTTCTAAAGGTCTTCAGTGTTAGCAGTGTTTATATTTCTTGTCTAATACCTCACTGAGATTGTTTCTGACTCCAACCATTTACCTTCAAATTTCAGAATTTTGTTTTTCTTAATAGCTGAATAGTATTCTATTGCATAAGTACATTTAGTACCACATTTTCATTATCCATTTAGTAGTTGTTTTTTCAAGTGATTTTTTTTATTGTGGCAGAATGCATATTAAAGACATTTTGACATCCGAGAATGACTCTGGGTTCGTGGCCCATTTTTAAAATCACTTTGGTTATTGATCAGTTATGGGCAATTTTGTTAATATTAACCACTTATTGGATACACAATTTTAAAATATTTTATCTCATTCTGTGGGGGTGTCTTGTGACTTTCTTGGTGATGTCTTTGATGCCTGGCTTTTAGTTTTGATGTAATGCATTTTGCTTTTCACAGTTGTTGCCTGTGGCTTTGGTTTCAGATCCAAGAATAAACCTGTTTGATTTTGAATGGAGGCCAAGTGCCTTACATAATCTCAGTGGAGCACTTTCCAGTGTTCATAAGTCTATTTCTGGAACACTTAGACTAAATAGTAACTAGTCATTTGGGCCAGTGAACCTGTTGGTATTTTTGAAGTTGATTCTGTGTCTTTTGTCCCAGCTCCCATCATTAAAGCTGACTGAATCTGGTTTGGCTGCTGGAAATGAAACCAGGGCTTTGCAACTTTGTGAATGCCCCCCAATACTGAACTGCACCCCTCTATTCACATGGCTACACTTTGCTCTTTAGCGTGATGCTTCCAGCTTCTTCCCAGTGCTCAGGCAAAGGCTGAGTCCCAGCCAGCTGTGTTCCTCTAGTGAGCAGACAACATTTGGAAAGGGGACTAATGAGAGCGGTCACACACAGGGCATCTTCAGCCAGGACGACTCTCTCCAGCTCCTCACCACTGAGGCATTGCATAGTGCTCCCTCCACAGGCTTCTGGGAAGCTGCAGCTCATGGAAGGGAAGGACACAGGGAATGCCCCCAGCCTGCCACAGGAATGACTCAGTAGAGTAGGAAAAAGGCACAGAGTCCAGCAGCTTCTTCATCAAAGCCAGCCATGAGCCACGAGACACACTGTGACCTTGACAGACTTCTGTGCCGTCCTTATAGCCTGTCAAGCCCTCCAGAAACATACTGGGCCTCTGTGGCTCTTCTGAGGTCTCAGAAGATGTTTGTGTAGTATGAGAGATTGCTGCGCAAGTCTTTGGCTCCAAAGACTGTAGGACTCTTGCTGCTGATGGCAACTGTGTCCTCGTCTCTCTGTCTCCGCTGGAGAAGCTGATGGGAGTCAATACAGAGAGCAGCAGATGGGGGCACGGGGCCATGTATTCTCGGGGAAGGCCTATGTGCTGGTGACAGACAGCAGTGTTGTTAGCCCTCGCTTTGGCTCCTGCACCAGCCCCCATCCACACTAAGAAACTAGGGGTCTCAGACTCCCTTGTCAGAGCAATGTATATGATATCATGTACTGTCCAGAATACACAGGAACCCCAGAGAAGGGAGGGAGGGAGAGAGGGAGGGAGGGAGGGAGGGAAGGAAGAGGCTAGTATCAGGTACTGGGCTTGGCATTGTGTAAACCAGTGCTACCAAATGATGATGGTCATTTGAGTCACTAAGATATGAGGAGTTTGCTGCACGATGCCCTGGCAGCACTTGTAACCTGATTGTTCAACATGCGAATCTCCTGCATCCTCCACCCCATCTATGAGAGGAGGGGCTCGACTTCCTTAGCTCCTCACTGTGGTGACTGGTTTTTTGAATAGGGATAGCACCCTGTATTGCAGCTCCACATATCCTCACCACCTACTAAGGACTAGCATCTGTGGGTGCTGCTTTCAAGACCACTGACCCTTGAGTTGCAGACCAGGTTTGGAGAAGGTCACTAATCACTTAGGACACAAGCTGAAACTGGAAGCAAATGGCTCGAGTTCTCCCTGCCTGTGACAAGGGCAGCTGGTTCCATTCCCCGAGATGATACCAGCCTCACCAGGTGCAGCCTTGTCCAGTGCAGGGTGTGCCATGCAGGCACCTGTGTCAGCCAGCACCTTTAGCTGGATTCAGAGCCTCAGTGACACCCCACCTCTGGACCCCTCAGCAGCATAGCAGGGACTAAAAGGGTGAGAGTGGTTGCCCCTGCCTCTCCACACAGCAAGAATCCTTTGCTTAGCCTATGCCTGCTTCACCTGCCCCACATGCTGGCTGAGATGCCAGACCCACAGCACTCACCAAGCCCTGTCCTTCTCTGTAGCTAAAGTATAAACACAGGTCCTAGTTCCGTGGGACAATAACAGAGGTGGCTGGAAAGGTGACCTGGGTTAGTATGCACAGTTAGTGAGTCGTGTCTGGAACACCTGTCGTCAGGGTTCCTGTGAGGCAAATGGATGAGCCTGTAGCATCTCCATGCTGCTGTGATCCCTAGGCATCTCCAGGCCATGCTTAGTGCTTGAAGACACATTTATGTAGGTGGTATAGTAGGGACAGAGGCCCATCCCCATCAGGAGGCAACTTCCTGAATAGAACACCAGTAGCCCAGACACTGAGATCAACAACTAATAAACGGAATCTCATGAAACTGAAAAGCTTCTGTAAGGCAACTGACACTGTCAGTAAAACAATATGGTAGCCTACACAATGGGAAAAGATCTTCACCAACCCCACATCTGATAGAGGGCTGATCTCCAAAATATATAAAGAATTTAAGAAACTAGATATCAAAATACAAAATAATCTCATTTAAAAATGCAGTACAAATCTAAACAGAGAATTCTTAACAGGAGCCTCTTAAATGGCCAAGAGACACTTAAAGAATTGTTCAATATCCTTAGTCATCAGGGAAATGCAAATCAAAACAACTCTGAGATAACCATTTTATACCTGTCAGAATCTCTAGGATCAAAACCACAGCCTATGCTGGAGTGGATGTGAAGTAAGGGGAACACTCCTCCACTGCTGGTGGAAGTGAGAACTTGTACTTTGGAAATCAATATAATGGTTTCTCAGAAAATTGGAAATCAATCTATCTCAAATCTCAGCTATACCAATCCTGGGCATATACCCAAAGGATGCTCAATTATACCACAAGTACACTTGCTCAACTATGCTCATAACAGCTTTATTATTAATTGCCAGAACATGGAAACAACCTAGATGCCCCTCAACCAAATAATGCATAAAGAAAATGTGGTACATTTACACAATGGAGTATTACTCAGTGGTAAAAATCAGTGATATCATGAAATTTGCAGGCAAATTGATGGAACTAGAAAAACCATAGCATGCTCACTACAGCCAACATGGTGGATTAATTTCATTGGCAGAGGAAATCTAAAAACATGCACCACCATGCCCAATTTGACATGGGTTCTAGGGATGTAACTGGTCTGCACACTTGCAGAGCAAACAGCGTATCCTCTTGCTGCCTTCCCATCTCCTATGCCGCATTCTGTTTGCTGTGGACAAAGATGTTGGCTGTAGTGAGCATGCTATGGCAAATACCTCATTGACATGCTCATTTGCGTTCATTTGCATGTAGACTTCTAGTAGGCAGATAGCCAGGTCAGTGACAGCTCTATTTCCGGTTTGAGGAAGCTCCATCATAAATCACTGATTGTAGACATATGGACTTAGTTTTTGGTCAGTGTTTTGTTCACCTGGTCTGTGTGATTGTTTTGAAGCCAAGATGGTGCTTCACACTGTATTCTGAAGTCAGGCAATGTCTCTAAGTTTGATATTTTGAGTTAGAGCTGTTACTTAGGGCCTTTATGTCCATACATATTTCAGGGCTTGTTTTTGTGTTCTGTGAAGGCTGCCATTGAACTTGAGTAGGAATAGCATTGACTGTGTACGATGTTTTAGGGAATATGGGTATTTAAGTGATATGAATCTTTTCCAGTTTGAGAACATAGGATGTATTTCCAATATGCTGTGTCTGCTTCGGTGCCATTCATCAGCAGGTTAGAATGTAAATTCTAGACATTATTATATTTCAGTAGATTATCGTAGGTTTGTTTCTTTGTTTGCTTCAGTTACTATGAAGGGGACTGTGTTCTTGATTTCTTGTCTGACAATTTCCTTTCCATCCACATAAAAACTGCTGACTTCTATGTGCTGATTCTGCATCATGTGGACTTAGTGAAGTAACTCATTAGCTCCAGCACTTCTCTGTGTTTGCGGTCACTAGCTTTATTTATATATTTACAATTATAGTGTTCTAAACAGGGAAAAATTCATTCCCTCCTTTGCTAGTTTGTTCTCCTTAATTCCTTTCTCACTTTGCTCTAATACAGTATTCAATAGGATACTATGGGGTTGAATGGGATACCTCTGTATGGGATAGGATAGCACTGTATGGATTAGGATAGCACTGTATGGAATAAGATAGCACTGTATGGGATATGATATCACTGTATGGATGAGGATAGCACTGTTTGGATGAGGATAGCACTGTATGGATGAGGATAGCACTGTATGGATTAGGATAGCACTGTATGGATGAGGATAGCACTGTATGGATTAGGATAACACTATGGATTAGGATAGCACTGTGTGGATTAGGATAGCACTGTATGGATTAGGATAGCACTGTGTGGATTAGGATAGCACTGTGTGGATTAGGATAGCACTGT